>LPNX010879524.1:64786-162945 GCA_001517045.1 Pseudotsuga menziesii | reverse complement strand
CATTTTACGGATCTTAATATATACAATAAGACCCAATTTACGCATATAAATATATACAATAAGACCCAGTTTATGGATCTCAATATATATAATAAAATTATTTGCTAATATTTTTTAACTTTTTTCATAAGAAAAATAGGTGTTCCTTGATATCCAATATTTAATCAAAGGTAACTTGTACATAGTCCTGACAATAAGTCATTCCAGACGCAAGTGGAGATGAGTATCAACAACTTTCCCAAGGATAGGGATGGAACCCACAATACCAAGATGACTGAAGTAGCAATACCATAGGGATAACATAAGGAGCCCAAAAAACTTATCTAAGGAGGCATCGAGGGTGGAGAAAACACACCCCTGGGGAATGAAAACAAAATATATATCCCCTGCTAAAACAAGAAATATTATAATGTATCCCATTGTCGAAAGAACCAAAAAAGGCTATGCCACATAAATAAAAAAGATCTTAAAAGAGTTGTATCATGCCTTCCTCAATGATTTCTCCTTCTAATAGTTACGAGAAGGAGAGGAGGCTAGCCTTCATATTCAATTCTTCCTTGGATAAACAATCTACACTCATATTGTGCTCCCTGTAGACATGCCTAAAGTCATATAACCCAGTTATTGAATTTGTCAGTAGTATAGCATATATTTCAGGTTTAATGGATATCCGACGACAATTTTCACTACATAGATAATGGAAATCCGACAAAGTATCCTTCATAGAGGTCAGAATTTCAAATATGCAACATGGAATTGCAGCTGGTCCCAACAACTTCTTCATGTCTTAGGGAAAATTGAATCTTGATTGATGGCATGACATGCCACCATCTTCACTGCTGGACCATAGCCCCATTGATGAATTTTCTATTTTTAAATAACTCAACAAAAGTGGACATTAATTATCCAAATAGTTTTTAATGTTGATTCCCCCCATGTCCAAACCATATATGTACTTGCATAACTGGCACAAGATGAATTCATTCAGGTTTTGATACATGGGTTGATAAATAATTTTTTTAACAACAATATATTATAGAAAAAAAGAAAACTACTAAAAATAACAGTTTCTCAAATACGGTGAAAATGACTCTAATAAACTATTATTACTGTGAAGAACCAACAAGACTAATTCTAGATGGATCTTACCCCTATGAAGACCCCAAACCTCTGGTTCCTGGGGAAAAAAAACTACTAGACATAACAGTTTCTAAAATACAGTGAACATGACTCTAATGAACTCTGATTACTATAAAGATCTGGATGCACCTGTAATAAACATGACAATATAGATGTATCTTACCCCTATAGTTGTGTAGGAAATGCAGGTGTTAACAATGATGACTCAAAGGGGTGACATCCTCTTGCAAGGTGTTGAGAACCATGAGGTCTTTGTATCCCAAGGTTCTAAAAATTGATTCATGGATATCTTCCTTCATCAATGTTCTTGTCCACTTGACAATGGAGTCAAATGATGGTGCATGCACTAACCAATTGGAAAGAGAGCCAATGAACGCATGCCCATATGCAACTGCAAGCAACAACCCACCTAATATGTACACCTCTCATGTTGGAAAATGAAGTTGACAATTAGGAGGAAGCCACTTGGTCATATGGAAATATTGGAGAATGTTCCATAAATCATCCTTGGCCCGAGCCAGAATGCATTTAGGCTCAGAGGAAGAAAGAAATATTCTTATTGTGTTCCTTAATCCATCTTATGTGGGACTATTGTTTCCAGTGTTACTCTTCTGATTGAGCTTGCATAACGATCTGATCATTGAGGTCCAATTCCTTTTTGTGAAGGGTGGGATTTCCCATCATTCCTGTGGCCATTATTTCCTCTCGAGTTGATAAAATTACTCTCCAACTATTGCATTTGGAAGAAGATGTTGCCAAAGTTTTTTGTGTTCCAAGATTTAATCTTGTTTTTTAGAATGTTAGTTTATTGAACCGATATTGATTTCTACATGGTTCCAACATTCTTTTATCATGTCCTTGAAATAAAAATTTTAAAGCCACTTGTTTTCATAGTGGAAGGGAGTTCCTTTTGATATTTCTCTGGAGTGCTAGTGTAAGATATTTGTTTAGTGGTCTGATCCATTTGGGAGGATTGTGGGTTCCTATTCCATCCTTTCAGGAAAAAGGTCTTTTGAGAGGATAAAATGGTCTATTTTTTCAGCTACATGTTGCTCCATGCTTGTTCCAAGTAAAAATTTCATTGCTAGTGGCATCTGCATACATGAAATATGTAGGACAGAAGGGGAATCATCTTCATGAACCAAACTTGAAGCCCTTCTTGAAAAACACAACCATTTAAACTAAGTTAGATTAAATTGAATTGATCTTACTTGAAAGAAAGGGAACTCAACAAATACCACCATCCATCTATTAATCTAGAATAAAGAAGAGATTATCAAAGCGATCAAAGTAAAAATTAAAGGCAAACTGTGCATGAATTGGTTTAGTTTCACCATGATGAATATTGTTGTATATGATTTTCATTGATGACAACATTAATGAAAAAATTGAAGTGTAATGACATGACATGAAGCCAAATAAAGAAAGAAAGAAAGTGTCAAGATGGCAAGAGATGATAAAGAACAAGGACATTGGATGTGGGCACAAGCACAATTCCCTTATTCTAAGCTTGCAATACCTTAAGCCTTTGGTGTAGGAATTTCATATTTAATAAATTTTATAGTCTTGAAAGGAACTTTTATACTTTTGAAACTTTTTCTCATTTGTAAGGCACATTGGAAAGATGGTACAACCCTGTCTTGAAAATTTTCAGAGTTTCTAGATAACTAAATAGCCCCTGATACCACTAGGGGGAGAGCTCTGAAGTATTTTTAATCCCTCTTTTGTATCTAGATATTCAATCACTCTTATATTGGAGATCTCTAAAATATTTTTAACCTTTCTCTGTATCCATATATTCAAACACTCTTCTATCGACTGCCCTTACCATCCACCTTTGAATCTTGTTAACCCATCCATATCTTGCCAAACTTACCGTCCACATTGATAACTATGCGATGACCAATAGTTTAGAAAGGCGATAGATTTTGTTTTTGAAGAAATTTCCCAAGTTAATTCCATATTGGAGTTCATTCTTATAGACCTTATATTTGAGTGGAGCTTTAATCTTTCATAGGTCCTTCCACCACCATACCACTTAGTTTTATTTCACGAACACTGCTTTATACCCTAATGCAGGATTGCAAATTCTATGGAAGGGTTCTTAGACAAAACCAGAGTATCCTTTTCATATATAATTCTAATATTATTTTTCTTAAGTTGTTCAACATATACTCTCCAACGATCAGCTTTCCTCTCTGTTAACCCTAATAGTTATTTATTTTTACAACCTTGGTGCCAAACTGTTGTAGTATTTGAGTCAACAACCTGTGCAAGTCTGTGTGTTCCTTGAATATGAAAATTATATATCATCCCCATTATGTTAGGGCCCTACCCTAACCTCCTTAACATTTTTTTACCGAGGAGTTAATAAATGTATGAAGCCATATTCTTTGAAAGAGGCTAATTAGGTAGTTAGTCGGTAGTTAATGTAAAAGGGTTCTCTTTATTAAATAAGTCCCACTAAGTGTCTAGTACTCATTAGTGATGGCACCACAAGTAGTTAGGGTTTTTCTAGAGAGAAACTATTTATATAGCTAGTGTTGAATATTTTCTCAAACGAATTTATTTCCTCGAAGAGGTCCACGAACATTGCTCTCTCTTTTCTAGATTATCAATGCAAGGGAGATATTTTGTAGGTTTCATATCATTGTCTCTATTATTTATTGTTGAATAAGTTTCTTAAGCAACTAGAGCTCATTTAAATAATTCTATACCACCACCAGGAGAGATATATATGAATTTCCTGCTATGAATGAATATTTTATAATGATAGTGTGTTTATTCTTTAATAATATCATTGTCTAGTTTGCAGTCCTGAAATAGCTATTTTCTGATCATAGTTCTCATTTTGAGGAAGTTCTATGGTAAGAGATAGATAACCATCTACAAATTTAGCATCAATATCCATATTCATAATATTGTATGCTTGAGTAATTCCTAGCCTTGGCTGGCCTATGATCTACAATTCAAGAAATATGGGAGTTTAAATACACCGAAGCATCTTAAGAGAAATATGTTTTCTGCACCAATGATGTTGTTATTACCCTTGTAGACTCCAACATCCTTGTAAATTCATCTAGTACTAACCACAGTAAAAATAAAGTTTCATCCACGTCTTTTACACCTTCAAAAAATATAGTATCTAAGAGAAAGGGATCGTTATTTCTGGAAACCTTAGACTAGTCTAAAGAAGCTCGTATTCATCAATTTGAGTAGGAAATTTATGCACCATTCAAAGATTTAAATGAAGGGTTTGAAAAAAACATTCCAACAAGCTATGATGAAATTCTGGATATGGAAGTTACACTACCATTTTGATTGTTGCATGCTTGTTGGAAGATAGTAGACTTCCATACTCAAGACTAGTGCAACATATTTATGACAAGTTGAAGAACACCATAGATAGAAAATGAGGAACAAAGTTCAATATTCCTACACATAGACTATATGTTTTCTTTTCAAATTAACATCTATGTAGGACATGTTATAAACATTTTTAGACTCACTATGGTGCATCATGGCCTCTATGCTTGTTTTGTAACATAGGTGAATTGAGTAATTTATTGTATCAACCACTTGAGCTAGACCACTAGGCTTTTCTCTGTTCGATTATTACAGTTATGAGGACATGTTTTCCTATATTGAGTTTATCATTATTTATTTATTTATTCCATTTCACCAACCTATTTCCCAATATTTTTAGTCTTCTACTTTTGTAGTATATGTAGAATATACTTGTCTTAAAATTACTATTAAAGTCTCAAATTCAAACAAGAAACCTCTTTTCCAAACGAGAAATATCTGAAAACTTCCATCAAACGTTGTCTTTAGCTGCTGCTACATTTATTTAGGATTGTTTTAAGGATGCTACAAGTCTGAGTTTCCACAATTTTGATACTACCATGAACTTAAAAATCGCCCATATTTGCTAATAAGGTTTTTTTTCAAACCTAGAGTCCCCAAACCTGGAAGAAGAGACGATTTGTGGTTGTTATGACCTCGTGACCATTCATATTTGTTGTTTGTCACCTCCATAGGCTATTGTTGAAATTTTAGGCCACAGGATATACACAAATACACTCAAACCCGCTAACTCTCGAAGGAAGCCATGATGGCTTAGACCCACAAGGACCAATGTCATGTGATTTACTTTAAATGGATGAAAGGATTATTTGTTACTATAAATTGATTCCATGTCATCAATATATTTCATATCAATGGTTAGGGATCTCATGATATTGAGGTGGATCACTTTTATACTATTGTTAGTAGCATGGAATTGTGTACAATTGAATATAGTCAGTTATTACTAGTTGGAGCCTATTCTATGTCAATATTGTTTGTATAATGGTGCTGCATTTTAATCGTTTATTAAAAAGTTTCCATTGTAGAGTAGACTAGTCATATATGTAAGCGATAAATAAGCTACAACTAGGATTCAACAAAAGAATATTGAACAAAAGAACATTGAGGAATTCTTGGAACTACTCCACAAAATCCACCATGGTACTATTGGTCGAGGCCTAACTCTGTAAGTTGAGGACCATCATAAGATTTTGACACATTTCAACCCATAATTATGCATAGTCGTTCCAAGCTTCCATTAAGACAAACTCATGAAACCCTCATTGAAACTTGTTGGATTGATCCTCAAACAAGACATAGAACACAAATTCACATTAGGTTTGACCAATTAAAAGAACAACACATCATGTTTCCTACATCAGATATGGGTCAAATCCAATCAACAATGGACATGGAAGGTTCTTCACAACAAGTAAATTATCAGATCTGATTTTAATTTTCTAAATTAGTTTATTTTATTACCATTGTTGTCCTACTTTAAATTGTGATTTTATTTCAGTTCTGTTTTAATTTAGATTTGCATTAAAGTTCAATTTTCTTGATTTTTTGTTAAAAAACCCTAATTTTGACAAGTAGAGAAAATGATAGTGATGGTAATGTTAATTAAGACAATGTTGATGTTGATGGTGATGGTGATGGTGATGGTGATGAAGGAAAAATAGTGAGGGACAATGACAAAGTTGACGGTGAATTTGAGGATTGCATAAAATTGCAGATTGTGGGAGTGCATACTACCCAAAAGACAAAGAAGGATGCAAAGAAAAGAAGGAATAGAAATACAAAGTGTGAGAAAGAAGAAGGAAGAGAGAAAAATATAAGACATTAAATAATCCCACATCAATCAATTTTTTTTTGTAATTATGTTAATGAATTTATGTTTGCGGGCTCAAAGACAGTTTCATTCTTAAATTCGAAGTCACCTAGAGATTTGCAATTGAAATATAACTATATGCTATTTGTTGCACAACGAGCAATTTCATTGCGTTATGAAAACATATTATTGGCGCAGACCCTTGTAGAGACCAATGACACTGCAACATATCTCTCAAGCATCATATATTTCCCAAAGTTAGTCAAAGTCATCCAATGGGGTTATCCCTCACAATATTTAACCACATCACTCTGACGCATCATAAAATCCTTAGAACTACAACAAATTCTCCACCATGGTAATCCTATCCATGGCCCCACTATATTTGTTGGGGAACACAACTTTCCAACACCATCGAAAAATTTCATTGGGACAAACTTACAAAACCCTAAACTACACTAGATAGGGAAATCCACACCCATGCTTGAGTGCACTACTTTACACTTAGATTGACCATATAAAGGATTAAACATGTAATTATATACACCATTAATGGGTCAAAACCAATAAAAAAAAGACACATGGCATCACATGTTAGTGCAAAGAAGGAAATTGATGTCCGGTCTTCGACCAGGTCAAAAGATGATTAATCTAAGCATTGTAGGGGAAGAACCCAAGAGTCTCTGAATCGTAAAAACAAGGCAAGCCAATTATCCCAGACAAACCAAACCTATAAGCCCATCCCATCAGCCCAACCCAACCCCATGCATTCCATCCCATATAGGAGCCATTCAAATGTTCCATTGCAGTAATTTATTTCGAGGTATAACTCTTTGTGGAGGGGGTCAATTTCGAGGAGAGGAAAGACAATTTCTATTGGAGTTGGAAGTGGTTAAAAACAATTATTATTCTGAATTTTTAACACCATGTATAAAACCTAAGACCATGAATAAATAAGATCGTTTATCTCTCACAATTAACCTACTTGCATACCGAAGACATTGTAGGATGGTATATTGAAGGTGCAGTAAATCCATTAGCATCCCATGAAGAAAAATTGCATAGAACTTGTCGAGAGAAATTTCATAGAACACCGTGAGCACCTTCAACAGAAATCACATACACTCATACTAAAGTTGTGAATCCCTGTCAGGGAAATCACATGCAGCAACCAATACACAAATTGTGCCGAGACAGAAAAATTGCAGACTGTAAGTGCATAAGCTTCCAAACGTTGACATAAAAATCTAACCTCCTCTATTTATATGATTTCCATTTTGCTTGTCAATGCTTTCTGCAAAAAGACCCACGTGGGTCATGAACCATATAATTTTCAAGTGTGTTTTCTAGTAATGATGAAATATGGTTTTTGTGACAAGTTTTCTTGACGAAAAAAGTAAAAAAGCCACACCCCTGCAACACTATCAAGACTTAAGAATATGTAATGGCTCAAAAGGGGACTTACAATGTCTTAAGCAATGCTAATTAAATTCATTAAGTAAGGCATGTGAACTATAAATAATGAATTATAGTGACATGTTCAAGGTGATGATATCCAAGGGATAACCACTAGATGTCTCAAGTTCCTTTAGAATCCCACAAAATCCAACCAATGGAAAACCTATGATTTAGTGTGGGTTACCTTTTCAAATATAATGGACATAGAATTTTTAGCTTCAATTAGTCAATAAGTAACATTCAAATTGAATAATTTGGGATACTTTGTTAAACTAATGACCCTAACCTAATAATTAACACCCAAATGGGGGGTATCACTAATACTATTAAAGCGTATCTACTATAAAGGATTTTAAGCTCCCCGGGAAAAAATCTATGTTTCGAAAGAGAAATAATAGTGGATTATTCTTTGGATTCCTAACTCCACAATTCTAACCTAGAGTATAAATTATTTTTGGTTCTCTTTAGAGGATTTAATTCTTCCAATTAAAAGATTAATTTTTTTAATATTCTTGTTTTGGAAATATAAACCAAACATGTTTTATTTTAAGAAATGATTTTCATGTATGTGTCTAGCAAAGAGTAATCCCAACCAATTGTTTGGAGATGAGGAAGAAAAACATCAGTGATCAATTATTGAAAGAAACATATGCTAACCCTTATGCATGCATATTAATAAACAAACCATCCAAAACCTAAATTTTAAACAGTTTAAACAATATATGGTGGAGAACCAAAGGAATTATTTAGTATCAAAATGAAAGGGAAATTACAACTAAATGATTATCACATGAGGAATGGATTGTGGATGTGATCTCCAATCCTTATCTATGGAAGGATCCTTTGTTTCCTCTAATGGGCTCTCTATATTGAAGCAATACTCTAATATCACTTCACTTATATGTAGATGTCATTTTGAATAGAACTTTGGGTAGCATGAGACTATGGTAAGGGAAAGAAATTTGAGAGGAAGAAAGGGTACTCTCCCTCTTATAAAAATATCAATAGAATATCCTTAAAATAAAAAAATATTGAAGTATGCATGAAAGTGGATTGTATTTATAGGGTGATGTTGAGCTTGAAGGTGAACCAGTTCAAGTATGGGTTCCCATATGATTGAATTGACCCTAAGGAGGCCAAGTAGCTTCCTATTTAATGAATGAAGGCAATTGGAATGGATTTGAACTCACCCACCAATATTCTAAGCCAACATCTAGCATTAATAGGCTACATAATTGCTCAAATCATACCATTATAAGGAAACCATGGATTTATTCTATGAATAATAAGAATGTATCATTTGATGAAGATGATGAAGATGATGATGATGACGATGATGATGATGATGATGATGATGTTGATGATGATGACAATGCCGATGATGATGATAATGATGTTGATGATGATGTTGATGATGATGATGTTGATGTTGATGATGATGATGGTGTTTATGGTGATGATGATGATGATGATGATGATGATGATGATGATTGAGTCTTGAAACCATCCCACACCATCAATGCATGTGTCTAGTCTAACCATGCCAAATTTCACACCAAGCTGACAAATATATATAAAAATTCATCGTTGGCCCCACGTAGCACATTAATTCATCGTCATGTATGGTTTTTGTTAATCGATTTGTTATTGACAGTCATGTTTGATGACGAAGATAATGATGAAGTTGATGATGATGAGGATGATGACGAAGATGACGACGATGATGATGATGATGACAATGATGATATTGATGATGATGTTGATGATGTTGATGATGTTGACAATAATGTTTATGATGATGATGTTGATTATAGTGATGATGATGATGTTCATGATGTTGATGTTGATGAGGATGATGTTGATGATGATGATGTTGATGATGATTTTGATGACAATAATGACGATGAGGATGAGGATGGTGATGACAATGAGGATGATGATCACGATGGGGATGATGACAATGTCAACGATAATGACTATGGGGATGAGAACATTGATGATGAGGATGATGATGATGATAGTGATGATAATGATGATGCTGATGATAATGATAACAATCATGATAATTATGATGATGATGATGATGAAGATGGTGATCACCATGTTGATCTCATATGAAATGATGATGAAGATGACGATGATGATGATGATGATGTTGATGATGATGACTATAATCATGACGACGACGACGACGATGATGATGATCATCATGCTGTTGTTGTTGTTGATGATCATGATGATGTTTTTGATGATGATGATGATGTTGATGATGACAACGACGATTATAATGATAATGTCAATGACGATGACAACGACGACGGCGACGATGATGACGACGACGATGATGATGATGTTGATTATGATGATGATGATGATGAAGATGATAGTGATGATGATGTTGATGACGATGATGACGATGACAATGATGATGACGATGACGATGAAAATGATGTTGATGATAATGACAAAGATGATGACGATGATGAAGACGATGACGACGATGACGATGATGATGATGATGAAGATGGTGATCACCATGTTGATCTCATATGAAATAATGATGATGATAATGACGACAATGATGATGACGATGATGACGATGATGATGTTGATGATGTTGATGATGATGTTGATGATGATGATGATGATGATGATGATGATGATGTTGATGATGATGATGATGATGTTGATGATGTCTATAACGATGACGACGATGACGATGACGACAATGATGTTGATAATGTTGTTGATGATGATGACGATGATGATGATGTTGATGATGATGATTTTGATGTTGATGATGTTGATGATCATGTTTATGATGATGATGATGATGATGATGATGATGTTGATGATGATGATGATGACGATGAGGATGATGATGATTATGAAGAAGGTGACGATGATAATGACGACGATGATGATGATGACGATGATGATGATGTTGATGATGATGACGATGATGGTGATGACGATGATGAAGATGATGATGATGACGATGATGATGATGATGATGATGTTGATGACAATGCCGACAATGACAAAGATGATGATGATGTTGATGATGATGTTGTTTATGATTATGTTGTTGTTGTTGTTGTTGTTGTTGATTATGATGATGATGATGATGATGATGATGACGATGAAAATGATGAGGATGTTGATGACGATGATGATGTTGATGACATGTTGATGATGATGATGATGTATTTTATCCTATCTGTAATATGATCTCATTAATGTTAGTTACTGTTTTTGAAACAAATAAGATAAAATAATATTTATAATTAAATAATTGAAATTTTAGTACCAATAAATTTCAATATTTATATCACAAGATTCAATCAAAATATATAGAGTAGCGAAATTACTACATACCTCGTACGCTTCAATAGACTTCATAATCTTCTTAATCCAAGTCATAATCCAAGTCATCATCTGTATCATCAGATCCAAAGTCAGCATTGTAAGAATTGGCCATATCATCATTCTCATCTAAGTCGGTTACAATCATCATGTCATCGTTGATATCATCTTCATGGGCATTGTCTGCTACATCATCTGATTCAACTAATTCTTGGACATATTATTCTGGAGCATCATGATCATCTAATTCATTTTGATCATGATCTTCATCATTTTCTTCTTCTTCGAGGCCCTCTTCATTACATTTCTCTAGGTTATACTTTACCGACCTTCCCCTTGTATCATGTCTCACAACAAATGACCAACCCACTTTACCTAGAACCTTAGAGTAAAATACCTATTCACATTAGCTTGGAAGAAAATAGGGCTATGTTCCTGGCTCAAACAACCTTGTATTTACCATGGTAAATCCATTATCATGTTCAATAATAGTTCCATCGGGATCACGTTGATTCAATCGTAACCTGTACCATTTGACAATGAACAAAACTACCTTGAAGGATTTAAAGTCACACCAAAGAATATCTTTCAAATACCTATAGTATTGATTTTCTGAGAGTTCTAGATGTATTTCACATCTAGATGAAACATTGGTCACCTCAAAGACTATCTCACAATCTGATTTTTTCTTTGTTTCATCCAAATTTTTGATGCGATATATACAACCATTGCATACCATAGCCTTATGGTGTTTTACCTACAAAAATAAATACACAAAAATATTACATAATGATTCAATATTTATGATTAAGTGCATGTTTATGCAGCCATATAGGGAAAATAACAACATGTACATCAATATATAATTTGCAAAAAAAATGAATTAGAGTTGTTGATTAATATGCTTTCCTGCTTATCTTTTAAAACATATGCTAAATCGATTTCTCTTTGTGTAATATTTGTATCTCCAATGCGATGTGCTTCTTTTACCAATGGAGCCACACCTTTGCATGATATTCCATGACCCGATTATTTGCATAGTTAAATACATACCTTCATCTAGTCAAGATTGTTTGCAATGTGTAAATGCATTGCATCCCTCTCGACCAACTACTTGATGACAATAAACATTAAAATTCAAGACAGATGTAAATTTCCTGAACAAAGTATACACTCTTAATTGATGCAATAAATTGAATATGCAAATAGAATATGTTTGATATATATACATAAAAGTCAATATTCAAATGTATTATATTAATTAATATCCACTACCTAATAATTAACTTTCACCTTCCTCTATCTACCATTCCCCTCTAGGTACTCCCCTTCAAAATTGTTATTGGAGTCCAAATCACAAATGTGACATAAATTGAGATTTGACACTAAATTAGGAAGATATTCACTAACATACAACATGTTTTGGTATACATATATCCCTCCATCATATAACCCTCAGCATATTATCGTTGTCTAACCAAACCCTTCATAATTTTCAAGTTCCTCTCAACCATCCACATGGACCTTGAGTGCACAAGTCCACACAATTCAATCTCCTCAACTTGGTGTATGAGGTAGTGTTCCTATGCATTGGAAAATGCCAAAGGTATATGCTTCTACATATCACACATGAGACGATGAATTTATCTCCTACAATACTTTATATCTTATTTATGGAATTCTTTAGATCGAAACCATCTACAAGTGAAGCAAACCAATAACTATATTTAACAAAAGAAAACATTAAATTACATAACATGAATTAGTGAAAAAAAAAAAAATATAAATTATACGAAGAATTAAATAAACACTAAGCAAATGAAAATAATCGTAAGTTACCTCATGTATTTCCCAAGATTATATATAACATGTTTGACATTTTTCACGAAGTTGTCTGAGAGAGAGAGAGAGAGGTAGAACATACTGTAACAATATACAAGCCACATCATTTTTTAAACAAAGAGTAGATAAAAAATAACAACAATATGAAATGGAATTTAAAAAAAAAAAATTATATGGACATAACAATAATAATTACCTTCATGAAGACATGCCAATAATGCATTTTGACCCCCACAAAATCACCTTTCTTTGTTATGATATTCTTCATGTTTGCACAAAATCCAGTGGGAAATTTAAATTTCCACATGACTTCTTTTACAACATTACTTTATTGCTCTATAAAGATCCATGGAATTGAGTTTATATTAATTTGGTCTTTGTTTCTATGAAATTGAATGACGTCTTTCATTGCATGGTTTCCTTCTTGAATGTCTTTGCAAAATTTCACAAGTTTTTCTTTCTCGCTCCGTAGCTCCAATAGTCGCGATAATGTTTCAGTCACATTCTATCCAATATGCATTGATTCAAATATGTGAGCAATTTGTAGGCACTCATAGTAGGGTAACCTACTAAATATAGGATAACTTTTCATTCCTTGTGGAATCCCATTAATTACTTCATGGTCATGATGGACATCATGAATACTAGTTTATAAATAAATTACAGAAATCAATTATGGCCACTACAGTAAACAACACACAATAAAAAAAATACATAACAATTCATATACGATGATCCATATGTACCAGCTTGACGATTTCTATTATATTGCATCTTCCAAAGGTGAGGTGTCATTCTCCATGGTTTTAATGTAGTCTCTTGCTTCCCATTGATTTTTTTTTTTTTTTGTTCTATACCTATGATTCTTAGAGAGGAAGTGCCTATACTCATCAAACACCTCCTTTATTTACCTTATTGAGCGACGCGATTTGATCTTAGGACCACAAACTAGACATGCAAATTTTCCCTTTGTCTGAATACCTACAATATATAGATATGGATCTCTATGTCAATTATAATTGTATATAAACTATATTAACTACTTCATATAATTAAATGCAATTAAAGTGGAACTTAAAAATACAAACCACAAAAATGGGTTAACCTCGGGGAATCGTTTATTGTCCATACAACCATTGCATGGAATTGAATTTTCCTTTGTTGCATTGGTCTAAATATGTCATACATACTGATTCCATTCCATAAATTCAACAGCTCGTCTATAAGAGGCTCAATATATACATATATATCTTTGACTTGGAACTTACCTTATTGATTTGAAGTACATATAAAATATATAATTATGAGAACCATTAATATGTATAAACCATGAATAAGAGTAAAATAATATATATATATGACATTAGGAAACAAAATATGACAAATGAGATACCACAACTACCTTAAACATAAAATAGTTGTAGACACAATATATCTGGAATAATCATCGACAACATTATTTGCTCCCTCTTTATTGAAAACCATGGAGGAATCTTATTGTTGATGAAAAAAATAGGCCACACAGTGTAAATGGATCTCATATGTGAAAATGGATTAACACCATTTGCTGCCAAATAAATCCTAAGATTACAGGGTTCTTCTATAAAGTGAGGCCACTTTTCCTCCATATCTCTAAATGTAGAACGATCTGCAGGAATTTGAATAACATTATCTTGACTTCTGTTCCTTGCATGGTAATCCATAAATTGAGCTATGTTATTGCACCTGAATAGTTGTTGCAAACATGGAATAGTGGGAATATAACAAAGAACCTTGTGAGACACTTTTTTGTTACTTGATCTGTTTGATATCTACTTATATGAAATTCCAGAAATTTTGTTGCAAATTCATTCTGATTGTAATATAAAACATGGTCATTGAGGCATGCATGAATTGCTTCATAATGCATTCAAATCTCTTTCATGATGGAAGATAAATCTCGATATGTGCGAGGTAAAATATTTGATTGTGGTATAAAAAATTCAGCTATCAAGATACATCAAATAAAAATAAAAATATAGTTAATATAATATATAAATAATATTAACGAAACACACTTCATCCATATTAATTTGAATTATGAATTAACAATACAATTATTAGAGGAATAAAGATAAACTTTATCACGATCGTATATATGTGAGGGATTATTTTACATACCTTAACCTCCATGTGATTGATATGTTTGAAAGGCCATTCATAACCTTCAATTTCATTATCAACAACATAACAGAGAGAAGATTTGTTTTGGATCCTTCATAAAGGGGTTCATATGCCTTCTTAAGAAGAGGTATATCGTGAACATCATCAAAGTCATCAATATTTTCATTATGATTGTCATTGTCATCATCTATTCTAACATTAAATGAATCATGGATTAGTGTATTTGTACCATCATCTTTAACTACGTTACCAATATGATCATTCACTTGTTCTCTATTAAGCATAGAAGCTCCATGTTCCTCCAGTACTTGTTCTGAAAGAACTTCCTCTGGATGATATGCCGTAGGATGTATTTCCTTTATAATTACATGAATACATCAATAGATATAATTTAATATAGGAAATATTAAAATAATACATACATTTACCAAAGAAAAAAATAAACAAACTTTATAATGCTAAATTTACAAATGGATGATATTCATCCCCCCCCCTCAGTGTGTCCATGTTCCCTACAATGTTCTATGGATGTTTCAATCAATATTATTCTCCTCTTAAAGCCCTTGCATTGACTACATGGACAATAACATTTCCCATCACCCCTTATTTTCACTGCATCCCACAGTCTAGCAAGCAATTGTCAATTTTGTTCGTTTGGACCAAGAATATTTCTATTTGACATTTTGTCAAAAACTTCATGAATGAAGACTATCGACAATATTAAAAAATAAAGGTCGACACATCACTATTTTTGCAAACGGTGGTTTGTCAAAGTATAAAATAATTTTCGCAAACTGTACGTCAAAGAATAAAATGATGTTTGCAAACAGTCCATCGAAAAATAAAATAATTCCACAAACCATCCATCAAAGAATAAAACAATTCCTCAAACTATCTGTCAAGAAATAAATAATTTCCGCAAACCATCTGTTGCTTCTATAGCAAACATTTCAGAATGTTTCTGAAATTTATATATTTTCAAATTTAACTGTCATCGAATCTCAAACAATATTAACCTAGTTATTGTTGCAAAAAAGCCTTAATACTATTTCAAAGAATAGGTTAAGCTTATCGCAGATTCGATGATTAAGCATCATAAATCTGACGATAGGATGGTCACAAATTTGACTTCATAAGTGTCAAATTTCTGAAGATGCTTCAGAACGACAAAACAGATCCGACAAAGCAGTAATTTTCATTATTGTAATCCGACAAAAAAGTACTTTTCGTCGGATGTCGTCGGATTTTGGGTTCAAATCTTGTTGTGGATCTCACTATTTCTTCAATTCTGTGAGTTCTGTTCACTCAATTTTGATACTAGAAATTGCTGCATGTTGTTTATTGAACGCTCTATCCATAAATACTTTCATACTAAAAATTATTTTAGGCCATACTTTGGTTTGGAATCCTCCATTGTGCAGGACTTCCCTAGGCCAAAATAGCCTAATTTTCCCAAATCACTCCTAAACTCCCCAAAATTCTCCATAATTGTCTCAAACCATCCTAAAACTTATTGGCTATTGTATAAATGTCTTAAAACATCTCTATAACTTTCCCCAAGCCCCTGGTCAAAAGGAACTGAAGAAGTCTTCCTAATTTCATGATTGGGTGGCCCAAAAGCGTGGGAGTAAGTTTCAGCATAGCTGATTCTGAAACATAAATGGTCCACCGTATAAATGTGTTAGGGAATATGAATTCAATGTTCTAAAATTATCCTTGGTTTTTTCCCTCTGCATGCTTCCTAGCCTACAAATTTATCAGAAAAACATCATATTTGCCTAGTCTAATGTTTTATTGTTTGGGTGCAAGCCTCTGATCATAAATTTAATTAAAGTTGTAGAAATATTGTTGTTCATATATGTACATCAAATACCGAAATATTACTTTTGTATCAGAGCATGGTCCTCCATATCTTCTCTTGATATTCATTGTTGGGTCCAAAATTCAATTTCGATTCTAAAAGAAGGGCTTCTGTAGAAGAGGAAGTTGAATATGTGGAAGGGAAATTCCACGAAGATAAAGATGAAAAGGATGATTTTGGAAACTTTGTAAAGAACATGTTGAAAGGTTTTCAAGACATTTGAACCAATATCATCTAGTATGGTCAAGAGACCTGAGAGTTCCTAGATAAGCAGTTGGATGCTAAAGATGGAGAAGGGAGCAAAATTGGCTCCCAATATGAAGAGAGAAAGATCATTGGGGAATCTATTTTCTCAAAGAAAGGGCCTCAAAATAAGCCTTTGGATTATAAAAATTAACCTACGTTGAAACCCTGACCTACCATGCCCAAGTTTATAGAATGTACTAAGGAATACCCTGAAGTGCAGACTGAAACAATTGCTTCATGGGAGGAGAATTTTTTCTTCCTATCAAACCTTGAGTGATGAGTGTAGAAGGGTTTTTCCATTCAGATGTTTCCATGAAACACAATATAGGGGGAAACCAAGAGGATTTCAAAGGCTTCCATATCAAAATTATGAATTGAATAATTCCATTGATAGAATCACCCTACCCTAATTTGATGGCACTTCCAAGTACGCATTGAGCTCTTGGATTCAGAAAATGGACACTTATTTCCAACTGAATCCTATGGAAAAGAGGAATTCCATCAAGTTGGAAGCCATAAATATTGATGGGGATTCCATTGACTACTGGTTTCATGGAATGAATACCTCAGGCCATGATCAAACAGTCACATATTAGGAATTCACTCAGAGGTTAACCAAAAGGTTTGATAGGAGAGATCGTGACATCTATTTCTGTGATTTGGCACATGTTAGAAAAGTGAGTACTCCTGAAGCCTACACATTAGAATTATAGAAGGTGGTTGTAATGGTTTTTGATATATCAGAAGTAAGGATGATCCTTTTCTTTATAGAAGGGATGGATGAACCTTTGAGAGGGCTCATGAAAGCTTACCGACCCACAACTCTGCAAGAAGCGGTGATCAGAACTAGAGACCTACAAGATGCAATGCCGGGGACCAAGTATCCTCCCAGACCCTCTATTCCTACTAAATTTCAAAATCAAAGACCTCCTGTGAGAAAATTTACTGCCCTGGAAAAATATATTAATCCTACAAGGATCGAGATGAATTGAGGAGGAAAAATATTTGTTTTTCCTCTCAAGAACCTAGGGTTCTGGGCCACACGTGTGTCAAGGGAAAGGAACACTACATCAAATTATTTTCTGAAAGTGATGAGGAGGTGGTGGAAGAAGTTGAGATGGTTGATGGAGAGTAAGAAATATCTGAAGAAGAGGATAATCTCCCTCAAACCAATAGAAAAATTGCAGTACTCAGTGGAGTACCCCGGTTCCATACCTTAAGGCTGAAAGGAGTATTGCAAGGACAAAAAATCAAAGTCCTTGTTAATGGTGGTGCTACCCATAATTTTATTGATGCAACCTTGGTGGAGAGAAAACAACTACAAGCTGAGTCCTTTAAAGGATTCACCGTGGTCATCCCATGGAACCATACCATGAAATGTAATCGATGGATTCCAAACCTATAAGTGAATATAGGAGAATACATTGTGAAAGAAAATTTTTATGTTGTCAATGTGGAAGACACCAACATGGTGTTGGGGGTTTAATGGCTATACTCTAAGGGAGAACACTTTGTGAATTACCAGATACCCCAAATTAGTTTCAAATATGATGAAGGAAAATCAGTGGTACTAAAATGCATGAATACTTACCCAAGCCAAGTAATTTATAGGAAGAGACTAGAGGAGTCCAGCAGGGTGTATGTGCTCCACTTAATTCAGTTGAGATGTAGAACATTCCTTCACATGCATGATAACATAATTTTTAATTCCCTTCCAAGTGAATCTTTCCCTTACCTTTCGGTAAGTCTTCAAAAAACTAGGGTGACCAGCCACTGGTGCATGATGTGCAGCTTCCAAAATATTCCTCTTTAATGTGGATTTGGTTTCTAAGAAGATTATGTTTTTCTAGTAGATGATATCATCATGTACTTTGTATTCTTCATTTTGGCTTACGCCATCCAAAAATTCACATGCAAAATGATCCATAGAATATTATGTGGCCAACTGGATCTTCCACTCAGTTAGCATGTGCAACAAAGAGAGTGCAGGATTACGAGATAGTGCATCAGCCACAACATTCATTTCCCCCTTTTTATACTCAATATGAAAATAATATGACTGAACTTTACTCACCCATTTTTGTTGCTTATCATTGAGTTCCTTTTGGGTTAGGAAGCGTCTATGACTGTTGTGGTCAGTCTTCACTATAAATTTACCCCCCACCAAATACTGTCATAATTTGTCTAATGCATGCATAATGGCCAGCATATCGTTTTCATAGAATGAATATAGCCTTCATGTAGTGGCAATTTTATGCTCTTGAATGCAATAGGTTTCCTATATTGCATCATCACAGCTCCAATTCCTTCATCGAAACAAACCTGAACACGAGCACAAGCTATCACCCCAGATAGATGGACAAATTGAAAGGGTGAATTAGAGACTTGAAGGGTAGCTTTGTAATTATGTTACAAGACAACAAAAATCTTGGGAAACTTGGATCCACTTGGTTAAGTTCTTATATAATAGCACCTTTGATCTTTCTATCAGAATGACCCCATTCATGGCTTTGTATGGGTATGAGGATCCTACTTTTTCATATTTGATTCTTGGAGACTGTAGAGCCCAAAAATCTAAATATTGGTTGCAGGAAAACCAAGACACTCTAAGGGAATTGAAGGAGAATCTGCAAATGGCACAAAACCAACAAAATGTATATGCATATAAGCACCAAATTGACAGAGTATTCTAGTTGGAAGACTTGGTCTACCTAGGGATGCAACCTTACATGCAATAATCTTTAAAGAAGAAAGGGGCTGAAAAACTTCAGCCAAGTTTTTATGGACCCTACAAGATTATCAGAAAGGTTGGTGAAGTGGCCTATGAGTTGGAATTTCCAGCAGAAAGTTAAATCCATAATTTTTTCCATATGTCTTGTCTGAAGAAAGAAGTTTCCAAATAGATAGTAGCATCTGAAGAAATTCCACCACTTTATGATGAAGTCCATTTGGTCTTATTACCAGAGAAATTTTTACTGGGAAGAGAAAGGAAATTAAGGAACATAGCAATCAATGAATATCTGATATGGTGGAAAGGATTACCCAGTGAATATGCTACTTAGGAGGGTGAGAAGATCTTGCAGCACTTTGCGTTGCTTCTACTTGGGGACAAGAAGATTTGGCAGGGCAAGACTTTCATGTCCCCACCAAATTGACCAACAAAAGTGTGGACCAATGCTAAACACCTAAGGGGAATAATTGGAATTAATTAATTAGCCTAGGGAAATTTTGATCAATAATTATTATTGAGGCATGCACTTCATTTTTATTTATCATGATTATTTATTTTTTCATTTAATTATGTGGGAATAATATTTCCATGTCAGCAGGGTGCACTTGGGAAAGACAACTTACCAAGGGGAATGAATTGTAAATTCTATGCAAAAAGAAGTCAAGGAGGAAAAGGGAAAGTTCCCAAAATCCATAGAAAAGCAGTCAGAGACAAAAGGAGGAAACATTTGACAAATGAGGGTGCAGTTTCCTTTTGGAGAGTCAAAAAAACTATCATAGGAAAAGCATGAAACATTTGAAAAAGGAGGGTGCAGTTTCCTTTTGGAGATTCATAAAATATGTCATAGGAAAAGTAGAAAAAAATTATTAAAGGAGGGCACAGTTGCTAAGTTGTATAGATGACTTGGACAAGAAAACATCTTCACATGGCCCCTACTTTCCAATTACTCAAGGAGGGTGCATGAATTATCCAACGTTAGGGTTTCTATGGGGATGACTTGCTCTCACAGGTCACCTATCACCTACACCTACTAAACAAGTCACCTAGAAATCTATTTAAATGGGATTTAAGGTCCATTTATGAGTTTTGGTTGATTATTAATTGATTCATTCTTATGTGAAGAATAGTCTACTAAGTGTTGTGCCTCAACCTTTTGGAGATGAGCCCCAAATCCTCCCTTCCCCACTTTTTTATTCCATTTCATTCCTTATTGCAAGTTTAGAGTGCATTGATCATCCCATGAGATCAGATTAGTTAATTATTGCAGCCCTCATCATCAATGAAATCAAGCTCCAGTGAATCCCAAGCTTCACCTACACTCCCATTCATTCTCTTGTAAAGTTTTGGGCCTCCTACCCACTGTTTGAGCCCCATTCTAGAGTGGCCAGTCCTCCACTTCCCTTTTGAGGTGTACCATTCAATTAAATCTGATAAATATCTCTAAATTTCTGTAAGAATACTTTTCAATGATCTCATATGTTAAATATTCTATCAATGAGCTTTAATTCATGATTAAATGAGGGTTTTTATCAAGTAAATGAAATAATAAAGGAGTCAAGGCCATGGGCATGAGTCTGAGCGGTGTAATATGTGGATATAAGCTGTATTAGGTTCCGTTAATTTATTTTCTCAGGTTGGATGCATTTATTCTACGAACTCCATGTGTTTCTTTACACACTAGCTAGATGACTAGACTAAATTGACTAGTCCCACTGTTTCTTCAATTATGTGAGTTCTATTCACTCAAATTGGATTCTAGAAGTTGCTTCCTATTATTTATTGACCTCTCTATCCATACATAATTTCAGAATAAAAATGATTTGATCCCGTACACTATTTTGGAAACCTCTACTGGGTAGGACTTCCCTAGGAACAAATTGTCTATTTTTCCCAAATCACTCCTAAACTCCCAAAAATTATCCAAAACTCTCCCGAACTGTCCTAAAAATGATTGGATTCTGTATAAATTTCTAAAAACATTTATGTGCCTTTGCTCAATTCCCTGGTTGAAAGGATCTGAATATGTATTCCTAGTTTCATGGTTGGTTGGCCCTAGAAGCATGGGAGTAAGTTTCAACATAGCTGACTGGGTGAAAACATGAAGTTGGGAAACAATTTTGCTTTTTTTTTTGACAAAACAAACTGCAAAATTTTATGTTTTTCAACTTTGACCCCTTCAAAATGATATCTCCCTTAGGAATTTCAGCTTGAAGTAAACACACAAGTTTTAGAGAATTGAATTAGCTACGTACTCATATTTAATTTTTTTTTATCAACATATAGTGGGGAAAATTTGAGGGCACCAACGACATATACTTTAAAATTTTAGATATGAATAATGAATGGCCTTTGTGCCCTCCATTTTTCTTAGAGATAGTTACTCATTTTAGGGAAAAAAAATTATACTCATAATATACACAGATTGAACTTGTGCATGGACTATATTTTGAGGTTTTTCGGACTTCATAACTATTTTTTATTATTTATCGAAACAACATAAGTTCAGAAAATTGTGCATTATCGACACATATTGGTGAGATTCACTTTTATTTTTAGTGTGACACTTATTGGAAAAAATAAAAGTACCCTTTTGAAGAGGACACGTCAATTATGATCTCTATGAATATTTCAAAAATTTTGGTGTTGTCTTTGTTATGATATTGAATTTTCATTTCGGGTTATTTTTCATAATAACAAAATTCTTAAGGTATAAGTTTTAGAAAAAAATTATTAATAAATAGAAATTAAAATTGAAATGAAACAATTTTTATATCATTGGAAACTAGATTCAGAGATGAATCCATTTCTACCAAGTCCGACAAATAATATTTAAAATTTGTAGGGGTTTGGGCTTCCTGAAGTTGCAGGTTTCAGAAAGATGCCAGATATTTTCACAGGTTTTGTTGACCATGAAGTCTCGGCCAAAAAATATCTCCAAACTCTTGGCCAAGAGTTTAGTTCAAACTCTCATTCGAGAGTTTGAAAACTCTCATCCGAGAGTTTTTTTTAAAATACAGCACGGTTATTGGTTCAAACTCTCGGCCTAGAGTTTTATTAAACTCTCGGCCAAGATTTTGAACTCTCACAATCTCTCGGCCTAGACTTTGAGTTTGACTTTTTTCGTGTTTTCATCTGCGAGGCCTCTTTTTTTTCACTCCATTTGTCATACAATTGTTTCCCAACTTCGCATTTTCACCCGACTTTGAAACCTAAATTGTCCTGGATCTAAATTAGTTAGGGAATATGAATTCAATTTTCTAAAACTGTCCTTGTTTGTTTCCCTCTACCTGCTTCCAAGCCTACAAATTTCTCAGAAAAAACACCTTATCTTCCTATTCCAAAGTTTCACTGTTTCTATGCAAGTCTCTGATCAGAAATTTAATTAAAGTTTCAGCAATATTAGTGTTTAGATATGTACATTAGATCCCGAAACATTATATCTTCATAGTTAATTATTTTATTTTTTGTCTAGATGCATACTTTCTTTTTTTCATTCTTCCCCTTCTCTGCTTGTTTGCAGAAGTTGTCTTTTCCTTTTCCATCATTACTGCTAAATTTTTTGATATATTCAAAAACAATGTCCTTTATGCCTTCAATCTAAAAAAATACTATCATGACGGTTGAACTAAAAAACCAGAGATCGAATAAACATGAACCACTACATATACCTATTCTTCAGTTGCTTCCCCTTAATATGCACGAATTGCATTGAAAGTTTCTGTATGTCAAAGTACATCATTCTTAGTTATTAGATTGGAATTTATAATTCTAACATGATTAATATATTTTACTTTCTTCATGTCATGGATTATCCAATTCCATCAATTCACTTGATGTCTTGATTCTCCATTTTATACCCTTTTAGAGGTTGGATTTCCTATTAGGTGTCAGCATCGAAAATTAAAATTAAAGCTAACTATGAATAAATCCTCACGAAAAATAATTGTTTGATCTCAGAAAGGAACACCAGATCAAGAATTATACTTCATGAACTATTAAACAAATGATGCAAATTCATATTCTGTGAAATTGAAAAATTGACAATGGCACTGGGACAAAGGGAAGTTAAGTCTACAATCGAAAATATTTTGTCTTGATTTACAAAATCTTTATGCATTTAATTTTTTTATTGTTTCTTATGGAAATGAAAACCTTCAGTAACCTATTAATTTGTCATGAATATTTCTAATCTTGTAGCCTTTCTGATAGTTTGTTACTAAAATATTCAGTGTTACATGGAGATCCATTCCCAAGGGTAGGGGATGTGCACTCCCATTTCTCATGGGATGGAGTTAATACATTGGGTATTTTCCCAAATGTTTCCTTTCAAGGGAAAGAAATAGAAATTCTAAAGGGAAATGTTCCCTCCCCTAAAACAAATCCTCCCACGCCTCCTAATTTGTCTTTGTCATGGTTGTGTGGGAGAGATTGACAATGTGTGTTTGTGTTAAGTGAAATGATAGGCAACACAAGATTATTTCTATATGATAGGGTTCAAACTTACCTCAAACCATGTGTGACATAGGTCCTAATCCCATTAACCATGTGAGCTACGTATTCCTTTACATTTGAGCCCATGCATTGTGTGTTAGCTATCTGTTGGAGCATTCAACTTGTGTATGTATGTTATGTTTGACTCTTCAACTTTTGGTTGTTGGAGTGTTCAGTAGATAAGGGTGTTTGAAAATGGATAGTGGATACATTGTTGTTGGGCAGTGTTACTTTGGAGAAATTGATAAAAATCGTTTAAGTTGAAGACAGTATGGAGAATTTATTGTTCAAGTCCTTAGACATTTAAAATTTTGAATCTTGATATAATAGATTGAGAGTTCATAGTTTTCATTTCAACATGATTGTATTTTACCTTTTTCACTTCATATATGTTGTAAGATTGTATGATTCGTCATATTATCTTAACATTTAGATATATAAGACTATATATTATGATATTTCATTTTTCTAAATATAATGTGATATACAATGGTGATAGTATAATTGCAAAAAAAAAAATTTAGTATTTCAAATAGGGTCCACTATTTTGAATACCTCAATATTCCCTACAATGTTCCCTAAAATTTAGAGGATATTTCTACATATTCCTTAGATATGTTTCCATGCTCTAGCATCCTGGAAACTTGGTGGAATAATGAAAATATTCTTTTGCAATTTGAAAGTGGATCTCATATGATAGTTTCTCACACAAATTCTTCTCACTAAAATATGATGCTATTCATACCTAGTTTGTCTCTTCCACTGGCTCTATGATTGTTCTTTGTTTTAATTTAATGTTTGCACAATATCATGCAAATGATCTAGTAATCCTCTTGAAATATGTAGAAATCATTCCATAGTATTAGTATGAACACAAATACTTTTCAAGGATCACAATTTCAATTTGAGTAGACTTGCAAATGAAGTATTTGGCTTGTATGAAGGGAAGGAATTGTACAATTAGATATCTAAGGCCAAGGACCATTTCATTTTAAATATGTGATTAGGAATAATAAATATTTACATGGAAATGATATAAACTGAGAATGCTTTTAAATAGAGTTTCCATATAATTATCAAGGCTACATGCTAAGCCTTTTCATGGACTATTGCATGACTGGACCACGGTTGCAACGTAAAGAACATAAGGTTACATGTTATAGAACTTGTATTGTTGGAAATATAGAGTATAGTTGTCATGGATGTCAAAAGGAGTTCAGTGATGAAAAAGGAATAACCAAGGACAAGATGTCAGGGTGAACTCAGTGAAATTCAAAGGAAAGACAAAAGGTGAACTCAGTAAAAGTCAAAGGAAAGACAAAGGTAGTGATGACATGGAAGATATGCTGACACAGAATAACATAATTGATGGAAAATTGGTAAGATACATTGCCTATGATGACAAAGTAGATGATGTGACATTATTATGGAGAAATATGGAAATTGGTGAAAATCAAGAAATTGACCGAGTATGGAATAAATAAGTCAAAACTGGTCTAAAAGGGTCTAAGACAATTCCCTCCCTAAATCACAGGTTGGAGTAAATGTCTGCAGCAGACAGGGGTCTTGTAGACAAGTGTTTTCTCTACTTGCCCATGTCTTCATTTTGTCTTGGAAGTAACTGAGGGAGAAGCTATGGAACTACCAAAACAATGTTTTAGGAAAATTGGATCAAACTAAGTAATTGGATTAAGTGTAATAACAAAAGTCTAGAAGAATATTTTTAAATTCCCTCTAGAATATGTGTGTGTGTCAGTAAGATCTAAAGATGACATGATCCTACTCCTTAGTGAACTGGCTATCCATCCATGAAGTCAGATTCTCACTTGGATCTCACACATGTGAAATATCAATCT
The DNA here is from genome assembly GCA_001517045.1 of Pseudotsuga menziesii. NCBI lineage: Eukaryota > Viridiplantae > Streptophyta > Pinopsida > Pinales > Pinaceae > Pseudotsuga > Pseudotsuga menziesii. Next base: position 136,612 of record LPNX010879524.1, on the reverse strand, counting down.
ACCAAAACAAGAGAAAAAAATTAGTTTCCATATTAAAAATGGATAAGTGTTAAAACAAATGATCGACGATTAAACAGATCAATGGTCAGAATCTATCCTGTAGCAGATCGATGGTTCATAAAAAAGTGTTTTGAGAAAGCCATTGCGGAAACAAAAAAGTGGATAGTAGTGAAGTTTCAAAATAGTTCATAAATGAATGGTCAAGAAGCTTCCCGCACAAGATCCAACGCTTGGGGATATGGTCCGCAAAAGGTAGAAGAACGAGGAGAAGTTCCACAAAGGATCGAGATAGGATGCCTGAGAATAGTTTTGTAAGAAGATCGACGATTTCGAAAGAAGTGTAGGTGCAGAACCATGGAAAGAAAAAAGTCAAAGTCATGAAAATTTGAGTTTTCAGCTTCTTCATTTTGCATTGAGGGAAGGTCGTTGTGGAAGGGTTCATGTGGAAAGGCCAGTGTAGAAAGGCTAGTGTGGAAATTCCAGTGCAGAAAAATAGAAGTGCAAAGGTTTGTATATTGGAAAAATTGAGTTTTTGATTTTCTCCTTCTACATTGCGGAAAGGACATTGCAGGAATTCTAGTGCGGAAGAGAAAAAGTGGAAGTGAAAAAGTTCATATTTTGGAAAAGTTGACTTTCTGATTTCTGCATTCCACCATGCAGAAAGGAAAGTGTGGAAAAGACGTTACAAGAAGGCTGGTGTGGAAGTGAAAAAGTTCATATTTTGGAAAGGTTGAGTTTTTGATTTCTGCATTCCGCTGTGCGGAAAGGAAAGTGCAGAAAGGCCACTTCCCTCATGGTGATGAAACCCACGTTTTGAGAAGGGAAGAAGCTCACAGGTCATTGAAGTAAGTAATCCCATGTTGTGAAGATCAGAAGTGATACTCACGTGAAAGAATCCATAGGGTTTAAGGAGGAACCCATAGGCATGTGAAGAAGTGAAGCCATCGATCAGAACTAAGGAAGCTCACTTCCTGTAGATTGAAGGTAAGATCATGTGAGGGAGATAAAAAGAACAAACCCACATTCTAGGAGAGATGGATCTCATAGATGAGGCATGGAGGAATCTTGAAAGACCAAAGGTGGAAGGAACAAGAAGGTTTGATTATTTAATTAATTAAATCTGTAATTAAGACAGAAACCCAGTTAATTAATAATAAACATTTGAAAGAATAGATATGTGAAATGCAATGATGGTTAAAAAGTTCCTTTGGGTGGAAATTGAACCCAAGAGATAGAACAATTACACTCACAAAATTGCTAATCAAACATGCAAAATTCACACCAACGGAGATTGAAATTGGAGCATAACATTGATCTGTATTCAATAAGTGTACAATAGCCAACCTTGTGAAGTAATAGGCTGCTGCAATATATCATTACATCAAAGAATAAAATGCATAAAGATGCCATTCGAAATAGTCAAAAAGTAGGCTTACTAAATCTAGTCAAATCCCCCATAGGTGCATAAAGAAGTTTCCAAATCTATGAATATGCTCACTAATTTGCTAAGTCAAGTGGGAAAGATAAAGAGGTATGGAAATAAAACTCATACATGCTTTTATTTGGAGAAAAGGAAGGAGGATGATGTGGGAAAAAACAAGTCAACTACACCTAGTCTAGCTTTTCCTTTTGCCTTAAATCATAATAAAACAAGGCAACTTTTCAGAAAAAGTAGATATGTCCTTTGGAGGATCTAGAATAAAGTAGACATGCTAAATTTGGTTTCCAGGATGTTACCCAAGCGCTCCATGACTCATTTTTAACATGTGTTGACTTCTAGGACTTGTATAAGGAAACTAACATAGAATGGAATCTAGGAAACTAGCTGGTAATAAGACAAAAATAATTAAAATTAATGTCTAAGGTAGGTAACTATGGATTGATTATTCTAACACCCCCCATTAAGCCTGAATTTATGAATAAATATCAGAAAAATATAGGGCCTAGAAACAAGTCTTAGTCACCCTTTGCATACTGCTTGTCCATACAACCAAGGAAAGAGGCAGAACCCAGTGGGAAAATCCTCAATTAAACATGGATAGGAAAAACAATTTTTTTGGAAATCTTGTCATCAATCATGCTTCATAGCATGATCAGAAATCCCCAATAGTGATTTGAGATTGCTAAAGGTCTTCTCACAAAAAACTTTGGTGAAGATCTCTGCTACTTGTTCTGAAGATGCACAGAAGAGTAGATCAATGGTGCCATCATGCACAAGCTGTCTGATGTAATGCATATGGATCTGAATGTGCTTGGTTCACTGTCTCTGAACTAGATCATTGCATATTCAAATGGTGCTCTAATTATCACAGTAGATAATAGTTGAAAACTGTGATTCGAAACCACCTTCTCCAAGTATCCCCTGCAACCAGAAACATTGAGTTGCTGCATTTACAACTCCTCTATACTCTGCTTCTGTAGATGAGAGTGCTAGGGCACTCTGCTTCTTGCTAGACTAGTTGATTGGTCCTTCTGCAAGAATGAACACATATCCTGATGTAAAATTTCAATTTGTGTTGTCACCTACCCAATCACTATCAATAAACCCAATCAAATCAAGATCATATTTTGCTTTGTAGAAGATCCCATGAGTTCTTGTTCCTTGAACAAAGTTTAGGATCCTTTTGGCTACTCTCTAGTGGATCTCATGAGGCTGATCCATGTATATTGAATCCACACTAACTGCATAATATATATCAGGTTGAGTGTGTGTAATATAAAGCAAACACCCAATCAACTGCCTATACAGTGTATTATTTACCATAGGAGAAGAACTTGCTTCTTCAAGTTTAACTCCTGAAAGGAAGGGAGTGTTGCTTGGATTGCAATATTTCATGTTGAACTTGTTTAGAAAATATAGAGCATAATTGGAGTGATTTAATTTGATTACATGTTGGTATTGATCAATTTCGAGACCCAATAATTGGCTCAAAAATCCCAAATCTGTCATAGAAAATGCATGGTTCATTGCATCCTTCAAGGAGGCAATCTCTTTCTTTGAACTTCCTGTAATCAGAAGGTCATCCACATACAAGACTATAATAATCAAAGAACCATGAATTAGCTTCAAATAGACATTAGGATCGGACTTGCGTCGAACAAAAATCAATGATAGAAAAAATCCATCAATCTTGGCAAACCAAGCCCTGGGGGCTTGCTTGAGCCCATACAATGATTTCTTTAACTTGCACACTAAAGATTGATTAGAAACAAGCCCTTCAGGTTTCTACATGTAAATATATTCAGTGAGATCTCCATTTAGGAAAGTACACTTCACATCCATGTGATGTACCTCCCACGGCTTCGAAGCTGCAATGGCTAGAGCTAGCCTTATGGAGTCCATCTTTGCCAGTGGTGAAAATGTTTCATTGTAGTCAATACCATGTACTTGTGAGTATCCCTTGGCTACAAATATTGCCTTATATTTCAAAGGTGAATCATCAGTATTAAACTTAGTCTTGAAAACCCACTTACATTGAACTAGTTTCCTCCCTGGGGGAAGATCAACCAGTTCCCAAGTGTTGTTCTTTTGGAGCGAGCTGAATTCTTCTTTCATGGATGTTTTCCATATTGGATAATCTATTTCATATTCATATGTTTTTGGATCTACTTCAACCATCAGATAACACTTCTCATCAAATTGAGGATCTTTCAACAAATGACACTCTCAAATTGAGATCTAGTCCTCCTAGTGTCACTAGGATTTCCAACTAGTTCCCCAGCTGCATGAATGGTCTTTTCTGCCCATTTTGGTATTTTAGGATTGTTAGGATCTAAAATCAAATCATCATTATCAGAAATATCAAAATAAACAAACTCATTAGTCTCTCCACTTACAATCAATGGATCTGGTGGTGAAGAAGACTCTCCAACTTTAACTCCTACTAAAGGCTCTACTTGGAACTGAACACTTATTTCAATGAAAGATTTGTTAGTGCTCAAGTACCCTTTTGAATCTTTAGAATACACAACAAATAGGCACTCTTGGATTTGGGGATGCAAAGCCTTCCTCTTTTCAGTTGGAATTCTAGCTCAATCCTTTGAGCCAAAAATCCTGAAATAGGTCACATCTGGCTTGTGCCCACTCCAAGATTTGAAAGGAGTGTAGCAGGGATTTCTCCCTTACTACAGGGTAGGAATGGATACCTTCTATCTATAGGATGGAAGGATAGGTTTCCTGGTGGTTATGCAAGAAAAATGAAAAAGAAAGGAAATAAAGAACAGAAAAGAAAGAAATGGAAACCCCTCTGCACACAAGGTTATGGGTTTAGATCCAATACCCTGCATACAACTTGTTAGAAAACCTGCAAACAAAAAATGGAGACCTACAAGAACATGTTAGGCCATGAAACCTGCAAGCAAAGATAGGTTAGAAAAAACTAAGCAAAGAAGACAAAACAAACATTATACCTTCAATGGGTGGAAGTGGGCCGCCATGCCCTAGCTTGGAGAAGCACCTCTCTTGAGAATGGGGGAGCTATGGCTCAATGGGAAGATGGATGAGAGGGAGAGTAAATGGCTTCAGAGGCAAAATGGTCTCAAGGCACTCACTCGGGCAGCATAATAGTATGCAATGAAGGAATGTTTTGAGAGTGACCCCCGCCCCTCTATTTATAGCTTTTTTAGGGTTCTAAGCCCTTGGTCAAGGCTTTAGCCCCTTTTTTGGTATTTTAGCCCCTTTCACTCAAAATTTAGCTCCTTTTATGGTTTTAGGCTTCTTTGAGGGGTTTTAGCCAGTTTTTGGAGGCTTTAGCCCCTATGAGAGCTATTTAGGCTCTTTTTAGGGGTTTTTAAGCCCTTTTTCCTGTTTTTAAGCCTTTTTGAGGATGTGGGGTCAAATGGGGTTAAATGAGGGTCATGCATGGGTGTCCTTGGGTGGTGTAGGCCATGTAGAGTTGAGTGACGGATTTTTTGGGTTAACAATGTGGGATGAAAATAAAGAAGAACCACTAGTCTGTAAAGCTTCAAGTTTAACCTCCTAAGATAACAAAGGGTTTGTAAAAACTTGGAAGTTGTCTATTTGAGAAGGGGTAAATAATAGATCTAATTATTCTTTTCCTTTCTCAAAATGTGGATCAAAAGAAGGAACAGGAAAAAATGAAGATTGAGGAATCTTCAAGGCTGAAGGATGCTTAAACTTTTCTGATGAGGTAGAACTTAATCTCTGCCTAGCTTCCTTTAATATTTTTTCAGGATCCGAGACTCCTAGATTCAAAGGTGATGAGGGATTTCCTCAAGTTCCTATCCTTTTTGAAGACACTGCAACTTTTTGTAGGTGACTGATGTATTCTATAACAGGTTTTACTGATCTTGTTCACCCTCCAAAATCAGATATATAAAGATGTCGAACACCCAGGGAAGATGTACTTTCATTTCTTTGTTCCCCAGTAACGGCGCTGGAAGATGTTATCCCTAAAGTTGAACCTAGACTACTGGAGTTCAAGCTCAGATAAATATTGAAGATAATACAAATAATGAAATCAATTTAAAATAGAGATGGTATGTAATCAAAGGTACTCGGAAATAAAATAAAATAACCATCGCAGAACTGCATGACATATAATAAAATACAAAGTTCAATAACAGAAGGGATCACAAGCATGAACTTACAAGTAAATGAACTTAGTTCTGTAACTAGGTATTTAATGATAACTGCACTTTATCATAAGAATATTGTAATGGATTTTAAGATGACCATACACAAAATAAAATCATAATAAATTGCAATTCAGAAAGGAAGAGAAAACAAGATCAGGATCATAATCATATCAAAGTAAAGTTTTGTATTAAAGATGCAAAGAGTATTTATGTCTTACAGTTCATATTCAAAACTAGATTCTCATCTATGATTCCAACCCCTTCCTCTGTTTCCTTGCAACAATATATACAATTAATTACCAAAAAACAAAATGGTTTCTAGATCCTCATTTTATGGATCTCGCATAACTAAAGATAGTAAATATGTTTGAAGTAGCACTTAATTCAAAAGTCAAATTGAAACTAAACTGACAAGTGGATTAAACACAACAAATTTATCTACTATCTGTCGATGTTACTAATTCAACACAGATCTAGAATCTTCATCAAAGGCTCTTAGAAACTTCAGCTAATAAAGTTGTATCATGAAGGACCTATGATCTCTTTTGTAACCTGGAGTATTCAGCATCTTGGTTCAGCTCTTTGCTCTACAATTCTCTATTTTGATCAAAAACTTGCTTATATTGCTCCTGTAAAACCCTTTTCTTCTTCAATATGTCTTTGGAAATATTAACCAACTTTTGATATTCAGCCTCCTTCTCTTCTAAATCCTCTTGCAATCTCTTATTTGAAAGCATTAAATTTCATTCAGCTCATGCAAATACTCATTTTGTTTTTTAAAAGATATCATGAATTTCCTTATCTGCGTCAATTCTGGAATAAGATTTGATTCATCTGTATCCTCCATGATATCTTCTTTCTATACAAATGCTAGACCTGAATCCATTTCCTTTTCATAATTTTGCTTTCCTGTGCAGAATATTTCTAGAATATGTTGAGCCCCTCCTTGCAATTCTATGAATTTTTCTCCTTCTGAAACCTGTTCTTCATTTAATAACTGAACCCTATCTCTGCTTACTGACTCTTCAATAACAACTAACTCACTGTTTTCTGTAAACTTTGGGCTTTCTTCCATGTCAATTTTTCTTCTTAATCGAGTTCTAGGTTTTAAGCTTGAATCCACAGCTTTACCCTTCAAATATTCAATTAGTTTAACCCTTGTATTGTCTTTTGATTTTATCGCTTTATCATCATTCCACTAGTACAAAATGAGGAATTAGCTACTAGGTGACTAAAAATTCTAGTCACCACAGGTTTTTCAAGTGATTTATTACTAAATATGAGCAATTTTGATTGACCCAACTATAAACGAATAAAATTAACAGCTAATTTAGTCACCAGTTAACAAATATGACTAGATAATAAGTGACAGAGTTAAAAATGACTAACATAAATGACTAATTTAGTCACGGCAAAAAAAATGACTAGCTAGAAGAATATGAATTAGTCATTTATGTTAGTCATTTTTAATTGTGTCATGGAAAATTACAAATTTGACAATGAAGTGTAAAATTTGTAAATTTTCTACCTTCTATTAGTAATATTGGAGCCATGCACCTCAATCTTCAGAGATCCAACAAAGCAATTGCATGAATTTTCTCTTGACCATATTTATCCCTATTGCACCATTGAAGCAAACCCGGTTAAGCACATTCCAAAGGAAAATTAGGTTCCTACGTCAATTAGGAATTAGGTACTAGAACCAGTACCATATCAATACCTAGCTAGAAGCATCATAGCCCTAAATCCCCTCGAGAACTGACCATTCGAATGCACCTCATCCATGTAGTCTTAACAAATACATCCTGTTTGTGCCAGAAATTGTTCCTAAGGCTAGGGGAACAAGCCAACACAATCTCAAGAGTAAAACTCAATAAATAAAACAAAGTTTAGGGTTTTTGGTATGATTTAAATGGTTGTAAGCTTCAAGAACAGTCAGGGAATACATTCAGAAGAAAAGGAACAACTAAATCATAAACATAAACTAATAAATATGCATAACATATAACATAAGATCCAACAGAAAGACTAGGTTGAGGTTTATACATAAAGAATAAGCATTACCAGAAAATACACATTAACTAGCAATGAATTTATCATTTAAGAAGAAAAACAAACTCAATAACAAAGCCAACATAGACAGACTGAAGGGGAAAAAGTCATATATTTCATTATTTTATTAGTAAATTCCTATAAGAGTTACAGTACTTATCTCTGAACAAGTTTGTAGACAAAACAGTCTTGTAAACCTCCTGATGCTCCTAAAAATCAGAACACTCAAAGTATCTTTCTAACTCCTCTAAATAGTCATCTTCTACAAAATCAGTTAGGTTTTCCATCCTAAATGTCTCCATCGACCTCCTAAGGTAAAGTAAAAATTATATTTTTACAAAATTACAAAATTGCTAAAAATAGCAAATCATTAACAAAAAACTGTTTATCAAACAGATGCATTAATTAAAGCATAATTGATTCAAAGCTCCTTCGCTGCTTCAGCAAGTAATGCTAGACCATCTGGGTTTTGAGACCTCCTCTTTGCTCTTTTATGTTTCTTTTCCATATCAGCTATCTTTTTCTGAAGGTCTTCATTCTCCTGCTGTAAACTTTCAACTGTCTTCTCTAGCTTTGTAGAATACCTGTCAGTGGCTGTATTCCTTTTTAGCACTTCTTTAGACACTTTTGATAGCTGTAGGAAATGATGATGGACATCTTGCAACTCCTCTATAAGCCCCTTGTTGACTTTAAACAAACTGTCATTAGTCTCTTGTAATTGTTTTATCTGTTGCTTGTATTTCTGAACTCTTTCCTGCAAGCTTTCATCATCAAAACTAGGGTTTTCTAATACATTTGCATCCTGCATTAAACGATCTGAGAAATCAACATGAACAATAGACTCTTCTATAATTCCTGCTTGCTTGAGTATAGCCTCATCTTCTTCCTCCTATTCCTGATCTTCAAGAGGACATGCTTTTGCCTTTTCTTCTTCCTGCTGTTTTAAAAGTCTATCTTTTATTTCAAAAATTATTTTAGATAATTTAGAAGCAGGTTGACTTGCTTCTTTTGTAGACTGTGATAATTTTTCTAACACAGCAGGTTGAGGAGAAGAAGGTCTAACCACTGATATATTACCAACTTCTGTTTCTTCACTTGAAGTAGTATCAATTACAACAGTCTTTTGTTTGAAATCCAGTTTAGGGTTAAGTATCTTCTTCATACCCCATCTCAATTTATTGGTTGGCCTAGTCTTAGGCCTCCACTATGAAGCTACAGTCCTCTTTTTCTTTTTATGAGGTTTATCTGCTTTGATTCCTTAGGTAAGGAATTCTCCACAGGCTTCAGCACTTAACCCTGCTTCAGCAATTTGCTGCTCATCTTCTAATAAGTATCCTTCATCCTCAGACAAAATGGTGAGGGGACTTATTTGTTTTGTGTGTACTTCATCTTCAAATAAATCAGCCTTTTCTTCAACAACAGTTTTAGTTTCTTTAGAATCTTCTGCAGGTATTGTGGGCTGATCTCTAAGCTGTAGTTCCTCTTTTGCAAACAATGAATATTTTCCTGTGATGCCAACTGATGACCTTTTAGATTTGTTGTCTAACTTCACTTGCTCTGTTACCTCTTCTTCCATCTGCTCAGCTATTTTCTCAGTTTTGACCTTGAGCTTAGGTTTATGACCTAGCTTCTTCATCATCATAGTTCCTTTATCAGTTTGCCTCTTTGGTTGTTGTTCTTCCTGCTGGAGATGAACATTTGACAAGAACAGAAAGAATTCCCAAGTCTTACCCTCATGTTGCAACACAGTGGTGATGATCAGCTTGATCAGACCATGATGAAAAATTGACTGGGAGGTGTGATCTTCATGTTTCTTTATCCTGCTGGACATCTTCTGTAGGCTCTTCCAAAAGAAGAAAGGTAGGTTCATCTTTGAGACTCCTACCATGTGTTGCAGGAATCTAAAATGATATTTAAACACATATGCGTACCTTCCCTCACAGGTCACATATCTCTGTAATATCCTAATGGGTTCAATCCACTCTTTCCTGAAATTTTGAATAGGAATACCCTTGTTCCAGTCAGGAGTCACATTAGGTAACAAGTACCTTTGTGGTTCAAAATAAAATGGTAACTTTTTGAACCAATGTTCACCCTCATTACTGATCTGAGTGGCCTCTGCAATTAGTTCCACAGTCAATTTGAATTTTAAAGCATCCAGAATGACCATATCATCTTTAAGTCCCTGAGCAAACTTACAAGACACCTGTGCATTGTAGCCATCTATCTTGCTGAAGAAATTCAGCCAACCTGCTTGTTGGAATAATTCAGCACAATCTGGGAGTTTCTCAATCCAGGTTAAGTCAGTGGGCTCAGCCCTATTGACCTTACCACTTTTGCCACTTTTTCCCATCTTTCTCCTTCAGAAATTAGATGCTGCCTAGTTTTAGGGTTTAGAAGATGCTTATAAACTGGCTTTCTGCTCCTCTAAACTTTTTCACAATATGCTATACACTCCTGGACAGGCCTATTTATTTAAAATATGAAGTAAGACTTCCCAACAGGGGGTCAAATTCACCTGACCCAGGGCTTCAATGTTCTTTTGTCTCAACCATACAAACTAGGTTTGTGGATAGGTAAACTGTGAGAGTAGATCAATCATAAATGAAAACTGTCATAAGAACAAAATAGCACTGCTTAATTTCCAAAATGCACCATCAAGCATAATGTCAAACTATTTTAGAATATAAGCCACTCAAGCTCCTCATTTTAAGGTTAAGGAGACATAGAAGTATAATATGGATTCAGATGTGATATCCTCCTTCAGTATAAACTGATTCAAATCATAGAAAATAACACTTAGATTAATCTGAAGTGTCCGGGATTTTCAAAGTAATTTGAAGACTGTCAGTGAATGTGGCTGTTCTATTTTCCAGTATTGTACTCTTATCTCTATGTATCAACCAGCCTCGATCTTCAAACCCCAAAATTCTCACAGCTTCATATTTTGCAAGAGTAATATTAACCACAGGCTTCTTAGACTGACTGGAGATTTCCTGTATGAGAAGAGAGAAAAAACACCACTGTCTGCAATATATTCACATTAGCCCAAAAAGACTCTCATCGAATCCTGTGTATAAATGTCAACATTATTCTTCAAACCAATAAATTTTGTAAATATGACAACTATCACCAGTTTCTCAAGCAAACTGAAGACTGTCTGTATGAGGGATGAGCAGAGTAAAACAGTTTACAATTCATGTCAATGCTGCTTCCTATAGACTATAACTCTAATTGGCATTAGGTCTGACAGGAATCTCAATTAGTCAGCTCATTACAACCATAATGCATCAATATCAGAGTTATTTGAGTGTACTGAAGGGCCAAAACATAAACAACTTTCCTTCAGACTATCTCGAACTTCAAAAACCTGAAAGGTTTAAACCTAGGGCTATTTTGATGCTCTGTTCAATAAAATTCTTTAGGACAGCTCTAAACCGTTATTTCTGGGGTTAACATTTCATTTTGGAATCTATTCTAACTTCTGCATCAACGAATTTCTCCAGAACGACCTCCAGCGAGAAAATTCCCAATTTTTTAATTATGGGGGTTTATATTGAAGTACCTGCCAATTGTTCAACTGGAATGGTTTAAACCTTCGTCTTAAGCTGTTAACTGTCTCTCCTTGACCATACAGATGTCTTCAAATGATTACTTTGACTGCAGGTAAGGGGATTGAAAAGCCCTAAATTTCGCCAACCTTCATAACTCTGTCTCTACTCTTTAGCAGCATAATCCACCCTTCTAGCGATTGGATTTATCTCACGATCCCTCCTTTCCTCTGATAATGTGTGTGAAAGGAAAATCATGCCACCTTAACCCGAAATTTGCTCATAACTGTCAAACAGATCCCGCATTATAGGCAATGATGAGCATGATTTGTTTCGTGATTCAAAACCACCTGAAATCATGTTGAAACTGCAGCTAACATGTATGAAACAGCTCACCATATGCGATTAGACATTCACAGATCAAAATCCTGATCAAAATCCGATGCTAATTTTTTTCCATTTTTCATCTTTTTTCTAATTTGTCGGAGGTTTAAAAAGCTGCTAAAGTGATAATCATATCTAGGTGTGCTCAAGATAAACATTTATGAATCAAATCTTTGATATAATGACCTTTCCTTTAACCCCTTTAAAATGCAAAGGACCAAAAAATCAAATAAACCTATAAAAAGTAAGCTGAAAAAAACCATCTAATCAACCAAAGAGTTCCTAAAGGAAACTCAAAATGAGACTTAAAACAAAACCTAAATTGAAATAAAATGAAAAAACAAACCAAAAATGGAGAAGTCAAACCAAAATTCAAGAAAAATTTACTGACTTAACATCTGGCTCCAGTTGCGGGATGAAGTCCTCCCTGTGAGGCTTCAAGAACCTGTAGACCAGTGCCTTCTGTCTTTTATTTACCTATCTGCAAACTTCCATTGGGCTATGGAGTCTTTATTCAACCTCACTCACACCGGTATGTACAATGAAGAGTGAAAATGATCTCATAAACTGTAGAAATGCTTGAGGAATCACCCATTAACAGGGCTGGGTAATTCCTCACCTTCCAAGGACTGCAAGATAAATGTATTATTTTCCAAAAATTTTGATATCAGAAAAGGGCCAAACCAAATATTATCAAATTTTCCATGTTTACCCTTCTGTTCCTTTCTTGCATCCCATCTTAAAACCAACTCACCTTCTGAAAAAGTATGCTCTTTAATTTTTCTGTCAAACCTGTTTTTTATCTTAGCTCTGTACAATTGTGCTTCTTTGTCTACCTTCTCTCTATTTTGCTGTAACTCTATCATTTTGAAGATTCTCCTTTGCATGTCATCTGGTTCCTCTTGAGAGTTCTGGAGGAATTTCATTACTAGAATCCCCAGTTGAACAGGGAACACTGCCTCGGTGCCATATACCAGCTGAAAAGGAGAAGTACCAATGGCCTGTTTTATTGTTATCCTATCTGCCCACAATGCATACTTCAGCATTGAATCCCAAGATCTTTTGTTATGTTTCAGCAGTTTCTTGATGCTTTGAATGATATTCTTGTTAGATGACTCAGCCTGGCCATTTCCCTGGGGATAATAGGGAGTTGAGTGTTTCAAAATAATGCCATTTTTCTCACATAAGGCCACCATTTCCTTGGATTTGAATGCTTTGGCATTATCAGTTATTAATCTCTGTGGACAGCCAAATCTACTCAGGATATTGTCTTCAATGAATTCCATAATCACCTTATCTGTAGCATTCCTTGTAGGAATGGCTTCCACCCATTTTGTGAAGAAATATGTGGCAGTCAGAATCCAATGATGCTGTCCCGAAGATGCTGCATTTATCTCTCCAATAAAATCCAGACCCCATTGCTGAAAAGGGGCATTGACTGCAATAGGCTTTAAGGGCAAAGACAACAACTTCTGTTTACCTGCAAATTTCTGACAGGGTATGCAAGTTCTTACCTACTGGTAAACATCTGTGAATAGGGAAGGCCAATAGTATCCAGCTCGTAAGATTTTATATGCTGTAGCTTTCCAATACTTATGCCCTCCACAGGCTCCCTCATGAGATTATGAAATTACTTCCCCTATTTCAGCTTGATCCAAACACCTTAACAAGATAGCTCCTGGGTCTTTCCAAAACAATTGATCCTCTACCAAACAGTACTTTGTAGCTTTCAGCTTCAGAGATCTGGCAGCCTTCCTATCCAAGTGTTCAGGGCATTGCAAAAATAATAGGAAATAAACAATATCAGCATACCAAAATGAAGATGAATAAAAGTCCATGATCTTTTCCTTTTCAAGTGCTGCTCGATCTTCTTCATGAGCAATATCTTCAGCCATGATATGTAATCCTAATGCCTGACAATTTGAATCAGCCAGCAGCTTGGCCAAACCTTGTCCCTTGACAATCTTAGTAGGTCTGATTTCCACATCGTACTCCATGATCTTTGCAATCCATTTTCCTCTCTTTCCTTCACTGTCGGGCTGTGTCAAGACATCTTTCACTGCAGCATTTGGAACAAATGAAATAACCTTTAAATGCAAGACATAAATTCTGAAAAATTTCAAAGCCTTTACCAGAGCATAGGCTTGTTTTTCCAGAATGTTGTACTTCAGTTTAGAATCCCTGAGAGTTTTACTGAAAAAGGAAATGGGCTGCTCTAGTCCTTCCTTGTTTTTCAGAAGTAAGACAGCTGCAATTGTATCTGCTGAAGCAAAAGAAAAAGTAAGGAACTCCTTGGTAAAATCAGGACTTACCAACACAGGTGCTTCAGTCAGAGCCACCTTGATTTTCTCAAATGCTGCCTTTGCTTCAACAATCCACCTGACTTCCTGATCTTTCTTCAACATGGCTGTAATCTGCTTGATGGTTTCAGCAAAATTTGGAATAAACCACCTCAGAAAATTTATCTTACCAATGAATGATTGCACATCTTTCTTACTCCTGGGCAAACTAATCTTCAGTATTGCTTGGACTCTCTCCGGATCTATTCTGATGCCATCAGCAGACACCAAGTGGCCCAACAATCTACCCTCTTGCACAACAAAATGAGATTTCTTGGGGTTCAGAGATAGGCCAAATTTTCTGCATTTCTGGAAAGTCTACCTCAAATGTTTTAAGTGCTCATCATTAGACTGTGAGAACACAGTGATGTCATCTAAATAGATGACAACAAATTTATCTTTTTCTCCCACGAATGCAATGTCCATTGCCCTCTGAAAGGTTGCCCCAGCATTCATCAGACCAAAGGGCATCTTGTCATACATGAAAGTCCCCCAGGGAGTGGTAAAGGCTATCTTTTCCTTGTCATCAGGGTGCATGGAAATATGATTGTACCCTAAAAATCCATCCACCATGGAAATCCTCTGTGCTCCAACTACTTGCTGTAAGACCTGTTCAATCTTTGGCAGAGGATAGTTGTGTTTTAACGAAGATCTGTTAAGATTCCTAAAATCAACACACAGTCTAATCTCCCCATTCTTTTTCCTGACAGGTACAAGATTTGCAACCCAGGAAGAGTACCTGAGAGGCACTATTATCTTCGCATCCAGCAACTTCTTTATTTCCTTTTCAATCAGAGGAAATAAGGCTGGATTTATCCTTCTTAATTTCTGTCGGAAAGGCTTGACATTGGGCTTCAGGGGAACCTTATGCTGAATGATTGCTGTGTCATAGGTTCTTAATTCTTCATAGGACCATGCAAATACATCCACATGTTCTTTCAAAAGCTTGATATATCTGCTCCTTTGCTCAGCTGTTAGAGATTTAGAAATTTTTACCATTCTTAGGTTTTCTGCAGTACCAATATTGTAGTCCACTACATTGTCTTCTGAAGATTGAACCACTGGCTTTGAAGGAGTGTCATCCTTGGTAAATATTCTTTCTAAAGGTACTAGACCTTTAGGAATATAGTTTCTCTTCAACTCAATGATCTTATGGCCTGCTATCTCTTGTGCAGCAAACTCATTTTCAGCAGACTCATTTTCAGCAGACTCATCATCCTGTTCTTCTCCTTCATCTTGATCAATTTGAGCATTGGAAAACTCATCTGTAAGCTCAAGAAATTTATTAATTTCAATATCATCTTCGAAAACCCTCTAGTGCTTCACATTGTCAGGGACACATGGTCTATACCTTACTTCTATAGGATACCTTAACTGGGTAGTTTTTGGAATTCTGAAGTATGTAGCTGCTAGAGCTAATGAGTCTGCAGTTTCATTGTGATTTCTGGGAATATGAGAGATATTAAATGCTATGAAGTAATTTTCTAACATATCCCATACCTCATTCCTATAGATCTTCAGCAAACGCTGCTTTACTTGATATTTTTTCTTCACTTGTTGAACAACTAACTCTGAGTCGCCAAATGCAGCAATTTGTTGAATGCCTAAGTATTTTGCAGCCTTCAATCCCAGTAGCAGAGCTTCATACTCAACAGTATTGTTAGTAGTAACAAATTCCAATTTATACATGAGTTTCAATATCTCACCTCCAGGAGAAATGAGCAAAACTCCAGCTCCAGCACCCTCTTTACAAGAAGATCCATCAAAATACAGCTGCCACAGTGCATCTTCTTCTTCTCTGATGTGTTTTATGGGCTGATCTTTTTCCACTTGTAACAGACCACCTGAATTGTCCTCATCAGTAAAATTTAACATGCAGGTACCAATATCTATATCAACAGAGTACAATGGATGATTAGTGGGGTTTTTATCATCTGTGACAATGTAGGCAAACTGTAGTTCTCTGTAAAGTCTCCTATTTTCTCCACCAAAAACAGGAATGGTGGCATATGAGAGATCCATCTGTAAGGTTCCTCCAACCTTCTTTTCCCAGTATCTTGAAAGAAGAATACCAAACTTGGGTGTGATATCAGCTACAACAACATCCATTATGACACTCTTCATGGGCAGCTGAGTAAGGTTAACAACCATATCTTTAATTACTCCTAAACACTTGACAGCTCGGGAGTCAAAGGCATATAAGTCATGATAAGGTTTGGTGATACTGAGACCAAGGGATTCCATTATAGCTTTGGGCATTAAGTTATGGGATGCTCCAGAGTCTAACAGGCAATTGTGAATCATCTGGTCATGGACAGTCAAGGTAACATAGAAGGGAGGAGAAGCACCAGCTTCATTTTCTATTTTCTCAGCTAAGGCAGACCCAATGAATATCTTTGGGCTTTCTTCTTGCAAATTGACAGTATCTGAAACAGGCTGACCACTAGCAGAATTCATAACCTTTAAGACTATTTGTTTATATGATGGATTCTTAATAAGCTCAGTCAATGGTACAGGAATTTTTAATTTTCCTAACTCATTCTCCAAACTGAAATTTTGGATTGACTTATTTACCTCTTCAATTTCAGTATTATTCTTGGACTTTTTTGCAGGCTGCTTCTTTTCTGTGACAGGATCAACACCTTGTTTATCAGGAACAGCTGCAGCAGGAATAACAGCTTTCTTCTTGGGAGCTTGGACTACTTGTTTCAGACCAGATCTAAGATTAATAGTCTTCTTAATTCCATTCTGATTAGCAGCAGCATTTACAACAGTTTTCTCAAACTCCAAATCATCTTTAACTTCATACAAATCAGCATCATAGTACTCAGATTTCAGAAAATCTTCTTCTGTTACAAAACCTCCAGATAAACCATCTCCAAAGTGGTTCATATCCTGATCTGTTTCAGTTTCTTCAAAGAGCAACTGTTCATCAACCTCTTCTTCATCAGCTACATTATTTTGAAGAGGTGGGGGCACTCTTTGATCTTCATTCTCCCTCCTTTCTTGCTGGATGTCATTATTCCTTCGCTCCCTTGGCATGAATCTAGGAGCAAACTGTCTTCTAAACTGATTTTGGTTATTTGGGTTCCTCTGAGCTTCTTGAGCAGGCTTAGTTGAATTCTTTTCAAGCTCTAGTTTGTTTAACTTGGCAGTAAGAATTTTCACAAGCTTAGCCATTTCATCTATTTTGGCTTCAGCAGACTGAGGGGCAGCACTTGTTGAAACAGCGTCCTTCTTTCCCTTTCTTTCATACTGTTGTTGAGGTGTTTCTTTTTTAATCCTGTTAGAAGCCAGCAAATTAGACTCTACCTCCAATGCTGCATCTTGCATGTTCAGCAGAGTGATAGGTCTTCTTTCTCTGAGTAATAACGAAAATTCATGGTCAAATGCATTTGCATAAGTCATCTTAGCTGATGTTTCAGTAGGTTTGATCTCTGCTGGAATCCTACTATACATCTTGTTAAATATTTTGGAGAAATCAGCAACAGTCTCATCTTTCTTTCTTCTGAGAGCACCAAACTCAGTGATATAATAGGTATGGTCCTTGGTGTCTCCCCACTGCCTCAGAAATAGGTCTTGGAGTTCTTCAATTATGGTGATAGAGTTGGCAGGCAACTCTCTAAACCACTTTCTCACATCCCCATCTAGACTTTGAACAAATACCCTCATCCATACATCTTTAATTTCAATGTTCTGATTGTCTGCATAACTCAGGAAAGCTTCCCAATGTTCTTCTGCAGTTACTTCACCTTGTCCATTGAATCTGGGCATGTACTTTTGATAATCTCCTCCAGGCAGAGCATGTAAAGGATGGGGTAATACTAATGGGGCATACCTGGCTGCTACCATTCTTTCCATCATATCCATGGGTGGGTTTTGACCTGCCATTGTGGACTGAGGTTTAGACTGAGGTTTTGAAGAGGAAGAAACTTGACTGGAACTTGCTTGAAAAGGGTTCTTTCCTATTTTCAGCTGAAAGAGAGGGATTTTTCCAGGAGAAGTAGTCTTGGCTTTCAAAAAGGTTTCAGGATTGGTAAAAACTTGAAAGGTACTTTCAGGAATGGTAGGTTTTATCCAAGGTGAGTTTTCAGCTAGGTCTAATGAATCACCCAACTGGTCAGGGTCACAAAAAGCTGGTAAAGATTGGGAACTTCTGAGCTTTCTTGTTGTTTTTAAGATCTGTTCTGGGTCTGAAACTCCTGAATGCAATGGTGAAATAGGTCTGCTCCGGGTTCCCACTCCTCTAGAAGCCAGTGTGTCAAAATTTGGTGAAAATAGCCTTCAAAAGATGTTGGTTTAAGTCCACCTCTTAAACTAGGAAAAATGATAAGTATCCCAGGGAAGATATGCTTCAGCTTCATCCTCGGCAACGACGCCAAATATTTTTGTGCTAGAAATTGTTCCTAAGGCTAGAGGAACAAGCCAACACAATCTCAAGAGTAAAACTCATTAAATAAAAAAAAGTTTAGGGTTTTTGGTATGATTTAAATGGTTGTAAGCTTCAAGAACAGTTAGGGAATACATTCAGAAGAAAAGGAACAACTAAATCATAAACATAAACTAATAAAGATGCATAACATATAACATAAGATCCAACAGAAAGACTAGGTTGAGGTTTATACATAAAGGATAAGCATTACCAGAAAATACACATTAACTAGCAATGAATTTATCATTTAAGAAGCAAAACAAACTCAATAACAAAGCCAACATAGACAGACTGAAGGGGAAAAAGTCATATATTTCATTATTTTATCAGTAAATGCCCATAAGAGTTACAGTAGTTATCTCTGAACAAGTTTGCAGACAAAACAGTCTTGTAAACCTCCTGATGCTCCCAAAAATCAGAACACTCAAAGTATCTTTCTAACTCCTCTAAATAGTCATCTTCTACAAAATCAGTTAGGTTTTCCATCCTAACTGTCTCCATCGACCTCCTAAGGTAAAGTAAAAATTACATTTTTACAAAATTACAAAATTGCTAAAAATAGCAAATCATTAACAAAAAACTGTTTATCAAACAGATGCATTAATTAAAGCATAACTGATTCAAAGCTCCTTCGCTGCTTCAGCAAGTAATGCTATACCATCTGGGTTTTGAGACCTCCTCTTTGCTCTTTTATGTTTCTTTTCCATATCAGCTATCTTTTTCTGAAGGTCTTCATTCTCCTGCTGTAAACTTTCAACTGTCTTCTCTAGCTTTGTAGAATACCTGTCAGTGGCTGTCTTCCTTTTTAGCACTTCTTTAGACACTTCTGATAGCTATAGGAAATGATGATGGACATCTTGCAACTCCTCTATAATCCCCTTGTTGACTTTAAACAAACTGTCATTAGTCTCTTGTAATTGTTTTACCTGTTGCTTGTATTTCTGAACTCTTTCCTGCAAGCTTTCATCATCAAAACTAGGGTTTTCTAATACATTTTCATCCTGCATTAAAAGATATGAGAAATCAACATGAACAATAGACTCTTCTATAATTCCTGTTTGCTTGAGTATAGCCTCATCTTCTTCCTCCCATTCCTTATCTTCAAGAGGACATGCTTTTTCCTTTTCTTCTTCCTGTTGTTTTAAAAGTCTATCTTTTATTTCAAAAATTATTTCAGATAATTTAGAAGTAGGTTGACTTGTTTCTATTGCAGACTGTGACAATTTTTCTAACACAGTAGGTTGAGGAGAAGAAGGTCTAACCACTGATATTTTACCAACTTCTGTTTCTTCACTTGAAGTAGTATCAATTACAACAGTCTTTTGTTTGAAATCCAGTTTAGGGTTAAGTATCTTCTTAATACCCCATCTCAATTTATTGGTTGGCCTAGTCTTAGGCCTCCAATATGAAGCTGCAGTCCTCTTTTTCTTTTTATGAGGTTTATCTGCTTTGATTCCTGAGGTAAGGAATTCTCCACAGGCTTCAGCACTTAACCCTGCTTCAGCAATTTGCTGCTCATCTTCTAATAAGTATCCTTCATCCTCAGACAAAATGGTGAGGGGACTTCTTTGTTTTGTGTGTACTTCATCTTCAAATAAATCAGCCTTTTCTTCAACAAGATTTTTAGTTTCTTCAGAATCTTCTGCAGGTATTGTGGGCTGCTGTCTAAGCTGTAGTTCCTCTTTTGCAAACAATGAATATTTTCCTGTGATGCCAACTGATGACCTTTTAGATTTGTTGTCTAGCTTCACCTGCTCTGTTACCTCTTCTTCCATCTGCTCAGCTATTTTCTCAGTTTTGACCTTGAGCTTAGGTTTATGACCTAGCTTCTTCATCATCACAGTTCCTTTATCAGTTTTCCTCTTTGGTTGCTGTTCTTCCTGCTGGAGATGAACATTTGACCAGAACAGAAATAATTCCCAAGTCTTACCCTCATGTTGCAACATAGTGGTGATGATCAGCTTGATCAGACCATGATGAAAAATTGACTGGGAGGTGTGATGTTCATGTTGCTTTATCCTACTGGACATCTTCTGTAGGCTCTTCCAAAAGAAGAAAGGCAGGTTCATCTTTGTCACTCCAACCATGTGTTGCAGGAATCTAAAATGATATTTAAACACAAATGCGTACCTTCCCTCACAGGTCACATAGCTCTGCAATATCCTAATGGGTTCAATCCACTCTTTCCTGAAATTTTGAATAGGAATACCCTTGTTCCAGTCAGGAGTCACATTAGGTAACAAGTACCTTTGTGGTTCAAAATCAAATGGTATCTTTTTGAACCAATGTCCGCCCTCATTACTAATCTGAGTGGCCTCTGCAATTAGTTCCATAGTCAATTTGAATTTTAAAGCATCCAGAATGACCATATCATCTTTAAGTCCCTAAGCAAACTTACAAGACACCTGTGCATTGTAGCCATCTATCTTCCTAAAGAAATTCAGCCAACCTGCTTGTTGGAATAATTCAGCACAATCTGGGAGTTTCTCAATCCAGGTTAAGTCAGTGGGCTCAGCCCTATTGACCTTACCACTTTTGCCACTTTTGCCCATCTTTCTCCTTCAGAAATTAGATGCTGCCTGGTTTTAGGGTTTAGAAGATGCTTATAAACTGGCTTTCTGCTCCTTTAAACTTTTTCACAATCTGCTATACACTCCTGGACAGGCCTGTTTATTTAAAAGATGAAGTAAGACTTCCCAACAGGGGGTCAAATTCACCTGACCCAGGGCTTCAATGTTCTTTTGTCTCAACCATACAAACTAGGTTTGTGGATAGGTAAACTGTGAGAGTAGATCAATCATAAATGAAAACTGTCATAAGAACAAAATAGCACTGCCTAATTTCCAAAATGCACCATCAAGCATAATGTCAAACTGTTTTAGAATATAAGCCACTCAAGCTCCTCATTTTAAGGTTAAGGAGACATAGAAGTATAATATGGATTCAGATGTGATATCCTCCTTCAGTATAAACTGATTCAAATCATAGAAAATAACACTTAGATTAATCTGAAGTGTCCAGGCTTTTCAAAGTAATTTGAAGACTGTCAGTGAATGTGGCTATTCTATTTTCCAGTATTGTACTCTTATCTCTATGTATCAACCAGCCTCGATCTTCAAAGCCCAAAATTCTCACAGCTTCAGATTTTGCAAGAGTAATATTAACCACAGGCTTCTTAGAATGACTGGAGATTTCCTGTATGAGAAGAGAGAAAAAACACCACTGTCGGTAATATATTCACATTAGCCCAAAATACTCTCATCGAATCCTGTGTATAAATGCCAACATTATTCTTCAAACCAATAAATTTTGTAAATATGACAACTATCACCAGTTTCTCAAGCAAACTGAATACTGTCTGTATGAGGGATGAGCAGAGTAAAACAGTTTACAATTCATGTCAATGCTGCTTCCTGTAGACTATAACTCTAATTGGCATTAGGTATGACATGAATCTCAATTATTCAACTCATTACAACCATAATGCATCAATATCAGAGTTATTTGAGTGTACTGAAGGGCCAAAACATAAACAACTTTCCTTCAAACTATCTCAAACTTCAAAAACCTAAAAGGTTTAAACCTAGGGCTATTTTGATGCTCTGTTCAATAAAATTCTTCAGGACAGCTCTAAACAGTTATTTCTGGGGTTAACATTTTATTTTGGAATCTATTCTAACTTCTACATCAACGAATTTCTCCAGAACGACCTCCAGCAAGAAAATTCCCAATTTTTTAATTATGGGGGTTTATATTGAAGTACCTGCCAATTGTTCAACTGGAATGGTTTAAACCTTCGTCTTAAGCTGTTAACTGTCTCTCCTTGAGCGTACAGATGTCTTCAAATGATTACTTTGACTGCAGGTAAGGGGATTGAAAAGCCCTAAATTTCGCCAACCTTCATAACTCTGTCTCTACTCTTCAGCAGCATAATCCACCCTTCTAGCGATTGGATTTATCTCATGATCCCTCCTTTCCTCCGATAATGTGTGTGAAAGGAAAATCATGCCACCTTAACCCGAAATTTGCTCATAACTGTCAAACAGATCCCGCATTATAGGCAATGATGAGCATGATTTGTTTCGTGATTCAAAACCACCTGAAATCGTGTTGAAACTGCAGCTAACACGTATGAAACAGCTCACCATATGCGATTAGAAATTCACAGATCAAAATCCTGATAAAATCTTGCTTGAAAATCGAAAAATAAAAGGGCCGCGATATTCTTGTAGCGCGCCCTTTGTAAATTTTTTGTCCAGCGCTACAAGAATATCTCCCATGCTAATTTTTTGCCATTTTTCAGCTTTTTGCTAATTTGTCGGAGGTTTAAAAAGCTGCTAAAGTGATAATCATATCTAGGTGTGCTCAAGATAAACATTTATGAATCAAATCTTTGATATAATGACCTTTCCTTTAACCCCTTTAAAATGCAAAGGACCAAAAAATCAAATAAACCTATAAAAAGTAAGCTGAAAAAAACCATCTAATCAACCAAAGAGTTCCTAAAGGAAACTCAAAATGAGACTTAAAACAAAACCTAAATTGAAATAAAATGAAAAAACAAACCAAAAATGGAGAAGTCAAACCAAAATTGAAGAAAAATTTACTGACTTAACACATCCAATGCATGGCCAAAAAAACACGTCAACTTCAAATCTGTGGGTTGAAGGTATCGTTCGACCCAAGCTAGTACTCCCCTATTTTTGTACTCGATACACTATTTTTGTAGATGATAGGCCAGTTCAGTATCTCACAGTGACCAGTCAAATCACTTCAAATGTATGGTTCTTGCCACTAAGATTATGTTCATCACTCCAATCAATAATCGATTGTTATGGATTTTTACAAGTCTCAATGCTGCCGAAGTTACTGCTTCCACTTTACATTTTCATATATCACCATCTCTAGCCTATGCACTCATAACCATATTCATTTTGATATTTCATCCTAGGAAAAGCATGGGCACCCTCCTACAATGCCACTATTTGCAAAGGTCACTGGTTTTTGCACATCAACATTCCTCACACGCTCCAAAGGAAAATTGGAGTAGACATTAGAAGACGTGACTAAACTTTGCAAGGAGGTTTACTTGTTGCAGATGTCATTATAGAGCAGGTGTCAAACAATACCTTCAACCCACAGATCTGAAGTTGATGTGTTTTTTTTTTCCATGCATTGGATGCATTTGGTAAGTCTACATGCAGGAGGCGCATTCAAATGGTTGGTTCTTGAGGGGATGTAGGACCCTCATCTGTGGCTATTGTTGGTCCTCATCCTAAAGAGTATCAATCAAAGTCAATGATTTGGCTGAAAAGTGGCGACGACGATCGGCTTCCAAGCCAAATCGTCGACTTCGTAGGCTACTCCATTTAAAAAAATATAATATATAACCAATTAACATAATTTATATAATAAAATAATAAAAATAAAACAAAATTATATAATTAAAAAAAAACAAAAATGTCTATATAATTTATATAATAAAATAATAAAAATACAAAAAAAATCTACATAATTTATATAAAAAAATAATAAAAATAAAATAAAAAATAATATAAAAAAACAAAAAAATCTATTTACATTTGCAGCAAGAATCAACTCTTAACCCAACATCTCTCCACCCACCTCAATTACTTTCCCTTTCACGCTCCCCTCAAGGAAAAGGAAAAAGGTAATGAGAGATTTTAATGCTGCCATACCTCTATTTGATCGGAATCTTGTTCTATACGCCTCTTCTCCTATTTTTTTTGTTGGTGCCACTGACTCACCCTCCTTATGGTAGTCTCCCAATCCTTCCTTGTTCTAAAAAAAATTATAATAAAATAAAATTTGACGTTATTATTGGTAGGTGTTGGTTGGTTCTAATTTTGGCTTGTTCTGTGATATCCCACTTTCAATCAACCATCAACAGTACGCCTCGTTTCTGAATAACCAAACCCGCTGGATAGTGTGTTTTAGAATAGGTATTGAAGTCTTCATGCCTGTGTTTGCTTGTCATTTAAACTTTAGGGGTAATTGATCACTGCACGGTGTTGTTGTTGCTCATTGTATTCCTCAAAGTATGTGGGGATAACATGTTTCTTGTTCATGTTCTTAAGGATGCAAGGAAAGTGTTTGACAATATACCTGAATGGAATGTGGTTTTGTGGAGCAATATGATTGCAGGGTATGCTCTAAATGGGAAAGATGAAGAGGCTCTCAATGTTTGAATCGAGTTCCTGATACTTCTCTGACTCCGTCCATGTGCATTTTACAAGAATTTGACGATTTATAATGGATAATTAAAGAAGATTGGTTAGGAATATTTTCCATTCGCTTGAATGCAAAGTTTGAAGGGGTTGCAGATCTAGAGCTCAATTCATAGGGAATATTGTGGTCAAACTATTTGCTGGGATCGAATGACTCTAAGAAGGAATTTGTAGTTAGTCTAAGTCTGGATTCCAAAACCCGGGTGACTTAGGCAATTTAGGAAGATCAGATTGATGGAGATTCTAAAGTGTTGGCGTTGGTTTTTAAGAAAAGAATCTGCTACCTTCATCAAAGAATGTGGCTGGGTGGCTTGGATGAGTGAAACTCGAGGTGGGTGAAGCTTAACTGTCTTTCTTGGGTTAGCCAAACTATATCCCTCTGTATTCTCTGATTCCATCCATGTGCATTTTGTAAGAATTCGACGGTTTATACTGGATATTTAAAGAAGAGAAACTTTGCAAACCCTGATTTTATTTATTGAATCCTTGGCACTCGTCTTGTAAGGATTCACCATTGGAATCACAATAAATTATGAATATCAGGTATGCAAAACCTGGTTATGTTTAAATGATTTTATAGTTTACCTAGACTTTCCTAGCCATGGCTTTGATTATCTCCAATCATAATATTGTCTTCCTGAATGACACATTTCCAGTTTGTTGAATTTTTCATAAATGAGAGGATGTGGACACATGACCTTCAACAGAGTTCAAGAATGAGAGGATGACATATAGGTGGAGTTAGGCAACGATGCCACTTATCAAGTTATTGGAGTGGGATCTATCTCATTCGACATGCATGATCAAGTGGTGATGTTCTTGAGCTAGATGATGTATTTTAGGTTCTTGGTTTAACAATGAATCTTTTTTAGTTTTAGCCATGACAAATATTAGACGTGTGGCTGAGTTTGATGATCAACAAGTTGTATTCAAATATGATAGCCATGATCTTAGTCAAGTATTTGCCAAAGGTGTGCAATAGGGTGGCTTGTACAAATTACTTGCTAAAACAATCAAACATAGAGATTTAGTGCATGATACTGACAACTTGTGCAGGATTTGACACAAGAGATTTGGTCACCTACATTATGGAGCATTACCTCTTTTGAAGGACATGGTGTAGGGATAGTTGAACTTCAATATGAAGAAGACATGACTGTGCAAGGGCTATGCACTCGGGAAGTATGCCAAAACTAATTGTCCAAGTAGTGAGCATAGATTGATAGTGCTTTTTGAATACATGATGTGTTTGATATGATTAATGAAAAGGTTCTCTCTGCCATTTATATATATGATAGATGTGGGTGGTGAACAATTGGAAAGTTGAAAGATCGTATTGAGTGCCTTGCAATCACATTGGTAAGGAGTGATAAGAAGATTAAAACAATCCAACATGTCAAATGTTAGTTGATTGTGTTAATTAAAGACTTATATGGTAAATTTAATATAAGACTTGCTTATACTTGTCTCTTACTCTTTGATACTTGACACATTTAATATTTTATGGTTATTTCTATGACTTGAACCAATTCGTATTATAAGGTGAGGATGTGCATGCATAATAATCTTAGTTATGACTATGAGATGAGGATTTAAAGGGAAGAGGATGTAAAAACAAGTCATTTTTATATGTATTTTGGTGGCGATGAGGAAAAAATTGTGAGAAACCACAATATTTGGAAGGATGGAGGGAGATTACATTACGATCATGCCACCCATCAAATTGAAGACTATTCTTGAGCCAACAATTGTTTTTTTAATTTTATTAATAACCATTGTTTCTCCATATCGTGTGCCAAATGACACTTCTCTACAGCAATGCATAAATCGACCTCTGCATGGTTTGTGATCCTAGATACATGTTATTATTTGTATTTGCATGACATCGAGTGTTGTTTATAGTTGTCGTGAGTCCATGATATTCATGC
The DNA here is from genome assembly GCA_001517045.1 of Pseudotsuga menziesii. Taxonomy (NCBI): domain Eukaryota; kingdom Viridiplantae; phylum Streptophyta; class Pinopsida; order Pinales; family Pinaceae; genus Pseudotsuga; species Pseudotsuga menziesii. Next base: position 110,080 of record LPNX010879524.1, on the reverse strand, counting down.
AAGAAATGAAGTCTTATAGAGGAGGACTCATCAAACCGACCTTTTGAATTTCATTTTTGATGAAAAAATAGTGGACATTGGTAGCGAGGTTTAGATAGGTAGTAGGCACAACGTTTTGAGCTCGTTTCAGGCCTAGCAGTAGACTAGTAGTTCTTTTTTGTTATAGTCGTAGTTGTTGACACATTGTCACACTTTAGATTGCAACCCCAAGTGACTCTAGAGTCAGAACATATCGATGGCTAGTGTCTCACAGTCATAATTGATTACTTGTCATCTTGCACAACTAAGCAGTAAGTGCATGCCATGAGCCAGTGAGTCATTATAATTTATCATATTTCCAATATTTTGAATGACAATTTGAATTTTATAGCATAAAATTTTTAACATCTTGAAAAATTTCTATAGATAGGTAATTTCAAATGTTTCCCTTCTTTTAAAATGTTGATATAAATTATGCCCTTCTTAATTGGAAGGGTAAAATTCAGATTTTATTATATTTTTTAAGGGAAATTTTAAGGGAAGGGCTAGAACCCTTTGGAAAGCTGGGAAGGGTTCAATTTTCAGCTATTATGGCATCAATGTTGGCAAGCTCTCTATCCTTATAGACACGATGGTCCATAGCCAGTGGAGCGTTTCAATTCCATGGGAACTAGACGGTGGACTCTCACTCTCTCTGCATCTTCAAACTTGGATATTCTTCATGAGCAAACCCTAGCAAGTGATTGATCCAGCAGAGAGGGCCTGGTTGTGTAGTGTGTCGGTTATTCTTTTGTGACATTAATTTACAGTTGGTCATATGCCTGTTTTCATTACAATGAATTTGTAACCATATGCAGTGCATTTTTTTTTGTTGCCATTCAATTTGACTCAGAAATGCTCGTCTTGTTTTTTTCACAAAACGTTCTATATGAGCCAGAAGCCTACCTGTTTTCTTGCGGTAATTCAAAGTTTCTGACAGCAAACGGCCTTCTGCATATTTTGCATTTGAACTAGAGCCGTGCATTATTGTATTTGAGAGAAATTTCGACACAGGGGAGCCTGGCGTTGCTACTATTGTTTATGTGCTAGAAGCATTCCTCTTTAGAAAACAATTACACTAGTTTTTTTGGTTGGGAATCCTAGAAACTTGTTAATTGTGGTTTGGAGTGTGGAGTATGCGTTTGGCTGTTTGAAAGAGAGGATAGAAACATGACAGTCTGCGGTAGTTGGGAAGGAAGCCCTAGCTTCTTTAGTGTTAACAGTTGAATTTTTTAAAGCTTTTTCGAAGGGACTGAGTCATGACAAAGGCTAGACTACCCAACACTCGAAGCCGCATAAAGGCTTGCCAGGAATCTGTAAGTAGAAATCATGTTTCCTTTCTCTGTAAATTTTCTATTTCCCTAATAATGCCTTAACTAATTTCACAGAAAACTGGCCATGTGTTATTTACCTTGAGAAAAACATCTTTAATTCGACAGGAATTTCCCAAATAAGGGAATACAAAACTTGCATTCTCAAGAAAAATAACACATTAGCTTGGTATCAGAGCCTAATATCTTTTCCCCCCTTTTATATGCTTGTGTCAAATGGTAAACTGGTTCGATTTCCTGTGATTGGGAGCTGGGTTTTTAGTTCTGAAAGAGAGTTATGGATGCTATGGGTTTTACTGGTGTTGACAATACATGCAACGTCAATCACAACTGTAGTGATGATCTAGAAGAATCAAACTCTGTGAATCGTGGCCGCATGGAAATCATGCACTTTAAAATGATGGCAAGTACTGGAGTTTCTAATTATCTTGATATTGCTGAGAAACGATCCCATTGCTTTCCCAACAGTGGCAACAAAGAGGATGATGATGAGGTATAGAACAGGGATTCGACAGAATTTATAACAGCAGGAGGAGGTGTAGTAGCTGTAGATTCTAGATGCAAAGGTAATTCATTCTCTTTCTCAAATTTTTTTTAATCCCACCTTATTTTCTAGAATCTGTGTCAATCTATGGCAGATACAATTAGAACAAGCATGAGATTTTGATGCTTAATAGGGTAGAATGGAACAAATGATGGATTACATCATGAAGCTCCGAGTTTGTGGCTAGAAATTTCTTCAAAAGGGGGCTGGATATATTCTTCAGAAAGAGTAGCTCACGGGTTAGATAGAAGAGTAGAGAAAAAAACAAGAGGAAATTGGTAAGTCCGATTTCGTTTTTCATCCTATGCTTGATTTACAGTTTTCTTTGTTTGGAAGATTTGCTGAAAATATTGTTTACACCTTATTGAATTGTCTTATATAGTACATATATTCTAGTAGAAGAGGAAATGCTATGCATAAAATGATAGAATTAATATTTCTAAATTTCTCTGGTGTAGCAAACAGCATACAGTAAACAACATAAATTTCTCTTTTTTCCTTGCTAATTGTCCACTCAAGGAAGCAAACAACATACATTAGCCCATACCACTACAGATTTCAAATCAGTGAGACATAAATTTCCTCTTGAAACCCCTCCCCTGATGGATCTACTACCTTCCACAACTCTTCTAGGGAGCCCTGGGAGATTCCAGATTCAGACTCTCTATATGCAAAAAAATTCTCCAAGTTTGATCAAGCACACAATCTTCCATTCAGAATTTTTTCTGATCGACCTTGGATGTTAGGTCCCCACTCTCACCCAGGTATCTATACTGGATGTACTTTCAAGTATGGTTGACCTACTTATCTTGGTCATTCATTTGACATTAATAAAATTGTCATCTCATCTTATCTTCCCACCAATTGCATTCAATACAGATCCCACAAAAGGAAGTGAGGCACACAGAAGTTATATTGACAAAGGATTATTATCCAAAATTATGTCTAACATTGTCTGAGATTTCAAACTATTTACTGTGGAAGACATTGGGGCCTGGATATCCTACATAGAGATGGGGTAGGCACCCAAATGCTCCAGTGATCACTGTAGAATAAATGAGTAAATTAGGAATATTTGTGACAATGTTGGGTGGAGGCTAGAGGAACTTGAACACAATTCTGGTGATAACAAAAATACAGTTGAAAATGGGCTGAAGGTAGTTACATATAAGCTCTAATTGAAGTTACAGAGGTAGTTACAGATCCGATACTAATTGTGCTTTGAAACGATGATCAGAAGCAGGATCAGTTAGGAAGATGAGCAAGAGAGAACATTGAGCTCTGAATCGGCATATTGCCCTCATGGAAGTAAGCTTTTGGAGTAAAGCTCAAACTGCCAAGAACTTGCTCAGAAATTGTTTTTATCCATCAAACAGTTAATGGTTCAAATATTAGAAAACTTCAAAGTGACCTCTTTAATACAAACACAAGAGTATTAATCCCAAGCATATATACTAGATTGTCACAAACTCATTTATCAATACCCTCAAAAACCAAAAATAACCAATCAGATATGGAATCCCCAAAGGGAGTATGGATAAAGATGAACATCAATGGAGATCAAAAGGAAACCCATGAGCATGAGTCTTTAGAGACAAAGATGGCTCAAACACTCCAGGAGAAGTGGTACAAAATTAGCCTTGATAATGGATTTAGTGATCTAGAAAAAGAAGGGGATTCAAAACTGCTAACTGATTTCCTGAATATAAATCTAAGAAAAAATTATAATGTCTTGTTCCCATGTCAAAAGAGCATCACACCAGATTGTTTACTGTTTGGCCAAAAACAAGGCAGTCAATACACCATCATAGATCCATCTTAGACCTAGTTCTATCAAGCACTAAGAGAGATCCAATTTCTAGGTTTAAGATGAATCTATGTTGGTTTTACTTTTTTATTTATTTTATGAGCCGACATGGATTTTTTAATTACTTTTCATTTGGTTTTAAATTTTTATATTATGAGCCAACAATAATTTTTATAATTTTGGTAACATAAAGCTATGCTACGTGACAACATCTTCCTCATACTGGACTGTACAATGCCTCGCTCCTCTCGGTACAACAACATCTCCCCCGCACTGGGCTGTAGGAATCCCTATTAGGGGGTATGCAATAAAGAAGATTTGAATCCTAAATCCCATGGGGAACACCTTAGACACAACACCCCCTTTATTCAATATTTGTAAAATGAGGCATTCCATGGAATATTGAGGTGCAATCATAGTTGCATTTATGAAAGAATATGTCACTCCTCAGATCCTGGAACAATATGTATTCAAATCCATTCTCTCCTGATCCCTTTCCTCCTTCCCCCTTCCCCCTTCAAGTACTCTTTGGACACTTCAGGTCACCTCTTACCATTCAATTAGGACCTAACCCAGGTGATTTGATATTTACACTTAAATCACACCTCCTAAACATCTTATACCAAATATAGCTTATAAATCTATGCACTTCATGCAGCTGAGAGATGGCAGTATTGTCAGTCCTGCACATATGCAAAAAAATTGGGTGCACAACCTCGGGATCCTCCTTGAACAGTTGGGGGTAGACTCTTGTCAACTTCAGGTTGAGATTGATCACCAATTCACCAATCAATGCTATTAGAAAACAAAAATTATGCCACTTACAAGAGAACAAGTAAGAGGAACATCTCAATTTCAGATGTCCTATCTTAGTATCCATTATTTCATCAAAGGGAGATTTTACTGCCTTCAACAAAACTCGGGCAGCTCCCTCTCCACATTTTTTCATTGTCTAGAACAAATATGCCCTACCTCTTTTCATGAGGGATATTTGCATAGATCACAACCCTTGCATCAACCTCCCCAGCCAGATCCCATAAGGAGGATTGCCTCTTTTTTCCCTATTAACTGTTCACTCAAGGAAGCAAATAGCATACATTGGCCCATACCACTATAGATTTCAAATCAGTGAGACATAAATTTCCTCTTGAAACCCCTCCCCTGATGGATCTACTACCTTCCACAACTCTTCTAAGGAGCCCTGGGAGATTCCAGATCCAGAGTCTCTCTATGCAAAAAAATTCTCCAAGTTTGATCAAGCACACAATCTTCCATTCATAATTTTTTCTGATCGACCTTGGATGTTAGGTCCCCACTCTCACCCAGGTATCTATACTGGATGTACTTTCAAGTATGGTTGACCTACTTATCTTGGTCATTCATTTGACATTAATAAAATTGTCATCTCATCTTATCTTCCCACCAATTGCATTCAATACAGATCCCACGAAAGGAAGTCAGGCACACAGAAGTTATATTGACAAAGGATTATTATCCAAAATTATGTCTAACATTGTCTGAGCTTGCAAACTATTTACTGTGGAAGACATTGGGGCCTAGATATCCTACATAGAGATGGGGTAGGCACCCGAATGTTGTAGTGATCACTGTAGAATAAATGAGGAAATTAGGAATATTTGTGACAATGTTGGGTGGAGGCTAGAGGAACTTGAGCACAATTCTGGTGATAACAAAAATACAGTTGAAAATGGGCTGAAGCTAGTTACATATAATCTCTAATTGAAGTTACAGAGGTAGTTACATATCAAATACTAATTGTGCTTTGAAACAATGATCGGAAGCAGGATTAGTTAGGAAGATGATCAAGAGAGAACACTGAGCTCTGAATCGGCATATTGCCCTCATGGAAGTCAACTTTTGGAGTAAAGCTCAAACTGCTAAGAACTTGCTCGAAAAAAATGTTTATCCATCAAACAGTCAATGGTTCAAATATTAGAAAACTTAAAAGTGACCACTTTAATACAAACACAAGAGTATTAATCCCAAGCATATATACTAGATTGGGAAAAGTTTGGATACAACCAAATTGAGGAAGGGAAAAGTTTGTATAGACTATGCTTAGCTTCTTGAACTTAGATCCTAGAATAGATACTTTTCTTGCCACAATAGCACTCTGTATGTATTCCAATAATCAATGCAAACTCAAAACTTTGATATTTTCCAGCAGTGGAAAAAGTATATCAATAATATTTAGATTGATCAAGAACTAGTTGTATGAAAAAGTGAAAGGGTGAAAGTGTTTGCAAGTGCTCATTCACATAGTAATACTCCAAGGAATCTAAGGACAAATTCAATTGAGCAAATAGTATCCATAAAGATACAAAAATGAATATATTAAATTTTACTTAGCAAATCTAAATTGTTGCAAAGTATGTTTACTACTATGAAAACAATGTGTGGAAAATATACAATACCAATTGATATATGACAGAAATGTAACCCCAATCCTTAAATGATTACCAATATGTGACAAATTAATCAAGCACCAATTGTTATCAACTTCTAAACACTTAAAATCCACTATGACAGAGATGTGACACGTTTTATGAGAAATGCAATCTCCAGTAGTAACCACAGTATGTCAATAAACAACTATTATTTGTATCCTAAATAAAAATTGTGATAAACAAGTGAAAGTATGAATAAGAGTATTGTGGCCTTATTTATTTGTGGACTGTGAGTAACTTGTAGGACATTGACAATATGTGTTACTAGATGCTTCTTGAAATCTGAGACAAGACTATCCCAATGTTAGGATTTACGACAAGAACACAACCAACCTTCAAGGCCTACTAATTACATGTTATAACAACTATGATTGAGGTGCATCTTGGTCATCCTGAATATGAGTTTATGTAGGGTCCCATCAGGGATATGTTGCTTATTAAACTCATGCTAAAGGGTATGGGACTGATTTAAATAGTTACAAGAACAATGGGGGTCTGAGATTTAGTTTGTACAGAATTAGGAGGGGGTTTAGGAAGCATATTTATGACTATCCTAAATAGACAACACCCAAAAAATGGAGGAATGTTGGGTGTTTTTAGAGGAGGGCCAAGAAATTAAGGATGAGGTCTGGATAAAGGTCCAAGTCTAGATAGCGAAAGGGGAATGCCTCAAGTTTGAATGAGGCTTTTATTTCTCTGATCTGGACTATTAGCGATCCTTTCTCATAGGCTGAGGCATTGAAAAGGACAAAGAAAAGGGTCCAAGGGATTTTAGTTTATGAATTAGTAACTAGGGCTTAGTATCTAGGTTATTCAAGGCTGTTAGGAAATAAATGTTTCTCTAACATGCCTAAGTGTAGGACAGAGGATAGGGTTTAGTTTTGGGAACTAGGGTTGTGTAAGGGTCTATCCTAAGGTTTGTAGCTAGGCTGCAGGTTAAGCAATCAATTAGGGTAGTTTAGGGAGTATTATAGGGAAGATGGTCGAGACTATTGGGTGAATTAGGTTATAGTTTAAGTTTGTATCAAGACTCTATGGGATATATAATATCCCCAAGAAATAGGTCACAAGGAACAACAAAAGTCCTTAGGAAAAGTGTATGTATACCTTGATTGTATAGTGTATCCCTATCTGGCGACTCCATATTAATAGATATTATTATCAATCAAATTAAAGCACATTTTGTTCCCTTGAAAGGAAATTTACCCGTCATAAGGAATTTCCTGAAAATATCAGTTGCATTGCCAGTTAGTGCACATCTCCATAAAGTGTATCTGACAATGTGATTAATTTCACAAGATATGGACTTTCTGGAAATACAAAGTTACCCACAAATACAAGTCTTAGGAAAACTGAAAGTATCCTTTTGAAGCTCTCATCCTACCATGCATGCATCAAATATTGCATGTCATATGCAAGCATATTAAACTTCCTGAACTAAAAAAAACTTGTTCGGTCTTTACTGTTATGAGTATGAACTGATCTTTAAGAAAAACTGATCGGAAGACCACAATCAAGAATCCTGTTCATTCTTTAATGTTGAGAATGAAGATCTGTGACTATGTACTAAATTTGGCTAAAGCACTCATGGACAATAGATTCCGAATCATCTGCTAATTTTTCCACAAACTGTCAATGTTGAATGTTGACTTTTGATTAGAATTTCATCCAATAATATATCCATGAACCATCGACATTGAAGCAATGGAGATGGACTTTTTAAGAAGCTCATCTTGAGTGGTAACAGGGCCAAAGGACCAAAACAAATAATATTTCACTTAAATAATCCATAGCATGACCCCATGACATGACCTATTCTCACGGCTAACTACTAACATCCTTACATTTAGATTTTGATCTTATTAAACTTTCAACCAGGAACTCTGTACTTATAGATTGCAAGTGATCTGAGCTAACTTGTTATGTTTGTTGATTACAAGACAAATACATTGTTATCCTCCTAGATCTGATATGCCTACCTATTCTTTTGGATTTAATTTGAAAAGACTACGATGAAATCAATAGATGGCTTTTTCCAGTTTTCACTTGGGATGAGCAATTGGTTGGAGCAGACCTGAAAAATACAGTTTGGTGCTTCTTTTGTGGTCATGCTTTTGAAACATTGGCATACTGCTGAGATTCCTTTCTCGTTCCATTTCTACAGTTGATTACTCAGATCTTATTCCTTGTATAACATGAGTGCTTGGCTATGGGAAGTATAGGGTATTCCTGCATTTTCTTCTAGTAAACGTTGAGCTCAAAACTGAGAAAAATCAGTGTTCATTCATAATTGGAGAGATATTTAATTGATACTGAATGCTGGTAATTATCTTGAAAGTTCATTTGTAATTGTTTTACTCAACCTGCACATCAACCCTAATCTTTTAGGCCCTACACAAAGTTGAACTTCTTCAAGGCAAGGTGTTGGCAACTATATTCTACTTTCCCTTCTTACACCAACTACAAAATTGGAAATATGAACCATGATCATATATGGATGTTTATTCTTTTTTACTACAGAAAGTTTCACATTGATGGTCACTTTCATATTTTCATTGATGTATTTCTTCCTAGGTTGTACTCTTTTAATTTCCAATTTTATATACTGAACTAGCCATGTCTTGTTTGTGTATCTATTACAGATTGGAGAAATGAAGAAGTTAGTTGATGAAGGGAAAATAAAATACATTGGACTTTTTGAGGCTTCTGCGTCAACAATTCGAAGAGCTCATGCTGTTCATCCTATAACAACAGTTCAATTAGAGTGGTCCTTGTGGACTAGGGATGTAGAGGATGAGATTATTCCAACTTGCAGTAGAGATATTGGAGTTCATATTTACCATGTGGCCACTTTCCTAATAGTATGAATTTCAAATTTCAAATTGAAACTTTCATTGCAGGGAGCTCGGTATTGGAATTGTGCCATATAGCCCTTTACGGAGGGGTTTCTTTTCTGCTAGAGAAAAGTTGGTTGATAACTTGGTAGATAATGATTTCAAAAAGGTATTTGGGATCCATTTATTCTTACTCATGGAATTTAGATTTATGAATGATTTTTTTATTTTGATAGATGCTTGATTATTTACACAAGCTATCTAAGTTTCTACTATTTTTCATGTTATATGACAGAGATATTGTTTGAAATTAGTAATATTTAGACATTAATGGTTGTTGCAGGGGATCCCATGCTGCACAGGAAAAATCAATTAGTATGAGGATCCCAGCTGTTCAGGGCTCCTCTAATCCTAAAACAAGTTCATCTCATTCACTTTCAGTGTCTCCAACATTAAATCTCCCTACCTTGGTGGTGGAAGCTACGGCATCAGGGTTAAGTTATGATCATGGAAAGCTGTTGGTCAATAAGGGTGGGAAGTCATCAATGTTTATATCTAAAAAACATATTTATTCCAAACCTAATGCAATTAGTGGAACATATATAAAATTAAATTCATGTGTAAATACCACTGGGGAAGCTTTCCATGGAAAGAATGCCAGTTTAGTTAATCCTACTATGAAATGTAGGAGCCATGAAGGTTTTAAAAGTCTATTGAATAATTATTCCTCTGACACACACAAGGGTTCATCTGAGCTGGGTAGTGGGCACATTGAAATAGAAAGAAGTGAAAGAATAGATGCAGCTTCAGTGTCATCTGGTATTGTTTGTGTTGGACTTTCTAAATATAGCTTTCCAATCTCTGTCCCTCAAATCAATAATCATGTAGTTTGTAGATTGATATCTATCATAAATTTGTTTGAATATCATCATTGTCAAGTAATACAACTTCTTAAAGGGTGCTAGCTCAATGGTAGAGCGCCTGCCTATAATTAGGCAGGAGGTTGGTGATTCGATTCCTCCGTGCCCTATCATAAATTTGTGACTACAAAAATGACTAAATTCACATATATACGACTATTAGTAGCTAATTTCCCGTATCTTAGTTGTATTTAGCTTAGTCATTAATATGTTAACATCTAGTAGTTTATTTAGTTGTATATTTGGTCATTAATTGTTGCAATCAATGATTAAATCAATGACTAAATCAATGACTAACTCAGTGACTAAATCAATGACTAAATCATTTACTATCAATGACTAAAAAAATGACTAAATCATTGGCTATCAATGACTAAATCATTGGCTATCAATGACTAAATCAATGACTATCAATGACTAAAGCATTGTCTATCAATGACTAAATCAATGACTACTAAGTCAAGCTATTAATGACAAGTGAAATACGATTAACTATAAGATAGTGGAAATTTTCTACTATTAGTCATCGACTAAAAAATAGTCATTTATAGCATGATTTTAGTCATTTTTTAGTCATTAATTTCTCATTTTCTACTAGTGTTCTTAACATCACCTGCTTCTGATAATTCATCATTTACCTATGACAATTTTTCTATCAACCCATTATTCTCTGCATCTAGGTTCTCCTCTTGCTCTATTTGATTATCTGCTGCATCATCTTCACTTCCTTTCTTTTCTCCTTTTTGCTTTTCTGCATTAAACCCAGATTCAAAGAGAAATTCCTCCTATGTTTTCCCCTTTTTCTTCAAATGAAAAACAATTAACAATTTGATTAACCCCTGATAGAAAAGGGAACGCACTGTACGTTCTTGATGACTGTGAACCCTTGAAATAATTTTCTAGATACTTTTCAACAGATAATAGGGCAAGTTCATTTTCTTTTCTCCACTGAGATGCATCAGAAAATGTAAATGACACCTCAAGACTCTGTCCTAACGGCCCTCACAGGTTACATAGTTTTAGATCATCTCCAATGGTGTTTTCCACATAGGTTTCAACTTCGTAACATGTATACCATTCTTCCAATCAACTTTTTTGAACCCTGGCAAAATAAATTTGTTGTAATCGGCCTCAAATGATTGTTGTTTGAACCACTTCTCTCCTTCAGACGATACACCGATAGCTTCTGCTATAGTTTCTTCATTCACTATTATCTGTAAATTCTCAAACCAAATAACTTCATCATTGTAATTTTTTATGAATTCCCTAGTTACCTGTTCGTTGTGACCCTGCAACCTTTCACAAAATGGAAACCAGCCAGCATGTTGTATAATTTTTGCTGATCTAGGGAATTCATAAACCCACTGTAGATTATCAGGTTCAATTCTACACAAAAATCCTCCAGGTCTTTTGTTTTTAGTCATTCTTCATGAATCTAGAATGAATTCATGTGCTCAAAACCAAAAATCCTATTCCAAAACACACAGTTACATTGAATATGGGCTTCAATTCTCAAACCCTATGCATATGGATACAGTACTACACGAACTCTATTGTCATTATGATGAATTATGGGATTTAACATATGTCTAATAAAACCATTACCACCTATGTACAACCTTTGACATGTATCTTCACTTCATCATTATAATAACTAAAAGCTTTTAAAACCTCATATCATGAATCCAGTCAAACTGGCAATTGGCAGCGTTGCAATTTTTTTATTTTTTATATATGCTGCCAGTTTATAACCAAAGTTATATATGTACTTTACCTCATAATATCCTTTTCTTCAATACAAATCCATAACTTTTGAGAGATAAATGATTTGAGCCCTTATTGTGGTTTAAAAGAAAACATAGCAAAAAATGATAAAAGAAAACTAGGGTAAAGATTAGGATAAATTTCCATAGTAAGAAAGGTATGGTAAAAATAAAATTATGACCCTCAAATGAAAACACTAAGAAAAATAAAATGAAATATCTAAGATAAATATGAAAAACAACAATAGAGATAACAAAGCCTAAGGGTAGAAATGAAAAATTATAAAGCAAACAATGAGAGTTTGATTAGAGCTCAAGAATAGTAGAATCAACTAAATGTAGCTATGATTCAAAGTATAACATGTATTCATAGGAATATTAACTCGAGGAATCACTCATAAAATCAAGAAAAGAGTGGGAGTATCTCAAGGAAGAACTCTCACAAGAGTTCCCATAGTTCCAGAAGAGTTTCTAGAGGAAGGTCATACACTCTTGAATTCTCTTCTAGTGGGTCATTTGAATATAAGTATGCCACTGATGGATCGATATCTTCACCTCATAAGAACAAGAGTAAGAGGTGTTCCAAGAAAAATTTACAAGGTGAATTTAGGAAGGCCAAACCTCCTACATTTGATGGTGATATAAGATCTAGTCAACAAGTTGAGTCTTGGTTTCTTGGGATGAAGAAGTATTTCCAAGTCATGACTACTATGGGAATATGAAGACAAGAGTGGCTATATTAAATATTGATGGAAGGGCATCTATATGGTGGTATATCCTTAGGAAAGAGAAGAATATCAATGAAAGCAATATTATGTGGAAGAAATTCAAGAAGTACATGAAGCAAAAGTACATATCTGATAGGTAATATGATGGAAAAATCAAATAATTCAATGAGTTGAAATTGGGACAAATGACTATGAAGGAATATACAAACAAATACTTGGAGATGCTAAGGTATGTCAAGTATATTAGATATGATTATAAAGTAAAAATTCATCATTTTCTAAGTGGTCTTCCCCAATCATATAAATATATAATTGAGTTTTATGATCCTCAAATGCTAGAGGAGACCATAAGAAATGATAAGTATTTCTATCATAAAGAAAAAACAAAGACATATTTCCATAAGGCATGGACGGACAAGAAAAATGAGAATTATGACCAAAGGAAGAAGTGGTTCAATCCTCCTTATTTAAAAAATAATCCAAGACATCCACCACAAGTTGTATCAAAGATAGCTAGTATGATGGGAGACAAGCCAATAGAGCCACTTAAATGTTAGGGATGTGGAGGGGAGAATTTGCTTAGAAACTGTCATCATCAGAATGGGACTGTAAAGAAATTTCACGACCTTCAAGAAGATGAAACTGTGGGTCAAGTGTCCAGGACAATTTCTAGGATTTATGTTCCATTAGAGAAATGCTAAGAAGATCACCAATCAAATGTGGTTGAGGTTGAAGGTAAGATTGCTAAGAAATATATTTCTATTTTAATTGACCTTGTATTTACTCATAGTTATAGCAGTCCTAAATTTGTTGAGATTTGTGATTTTAATAAAACCAAGCATAGTAAATCATGGTTAGTCAAATTAGCCACCAGAACCAAGAGAAACATTAGTGAGTTCGAGGATAAATTTTCATTAGAAATGGGTGGATTGTACACTTGTACAAATATTAATATTCTACCACTTGGTTCATATGAAATTTTTATTGGGATGGACTATTTGGAAGCATACACAGTTAAACCTGATTGTTGCAACAAAACATTTGAGTGTATTGATGATGAAGTAAACCCAAGGGTTGTAAAAGGAATTCAAAAGGAAATTTTTGTTAGGCATATTTCAGCCATGCAGTTGAATAAATTTTGTAGAAAATGTTTCCAGTTGAGTGCATCCCATGTTTTAGACAAATCAGGAAATAAAATCCCCAAATTAGAAGACTATCATGTGCTACAAGAATTCAAGGATGTGTTCCATGATGAAGAGCTAAGAATTCCTCCATAGAGGGACATTGATTTCATAATTTATCTTGGGACAAGAGCAGCACCAGTGTCACATACCCCAATTTTGCAAAAAATAATATTATCATATTTGATTTTATTTCAAGAAAATATGTTAAATTTTATGCTAAGTTGTAATTGATGACTCAACAGAGTCAAGGATGTTGAATGTAATTCTGAACATTTTAATTATAAATAAATAAAAAGTGGAGACAACAGCTTGGGAGAGTTGTTAAAAGAGTGTTTACTGGTCAAGTTGGTGGAGGAGACTGGGTGGAGAGCATATGGACAAGTGGCAGCATCCTCAAACACTTCCAATGTTGCAGGTGGAAACCTCCCTACATTTGGGGTTATGATCCCCCAAGAAAGTGGGATCAAAGCAGGTGGCTCAATTAAAGAAAACTAACCCAAAAAGACCTAGGCAATCTTAATAAAAATGCCCATTGAAGAGAGCTGGTGCTGCTCATTCCAAGAAGAGAATCATTCAGGTGAATGTACTTCAAAGGATTTCATTGGGAAGGGAATTTGTGGAAGGTGTTTGAGGGGTAAACTACATAAAGTGATCTAGTGCAGCTACTTAGCTGAAAGACCTTATTGCTGAGTGCAGGGTGATTCTGAGTCATTGGACTAGTATATGGTTGCTTTCTCCACCAGTTCTCATCCAAGGAGACCAGGAACAAGGTCGAGGGTCTTGAGAAGACGCGGGTTGAGCGCTCTCCAGGAGTTGGTAGGGAGGAATGGCCTCCCAACGCTATTGTTGTCCAGCTTAAAAATAGGTTCTATAGTCTTTTATTTACTGTGTTAAAAGTTTATATCTGAGACTGAAAGATTAATGAATTATTACATGTTTGGTAGTGGACTGATAGAGCTTGCAATCCTTTAGTTATTTGAAATATTGAATCTTTAATTGATGAAAAATAATCCTAACCTGTGTTTTTTCACGTCTGGAATGGACCAGACCGTACTCTAGTACAAGCAGTGTATTTTTAAATAGATGAAGGATATGATAGAAATCTGGATTGAATAGAGTTATTTTGTATTTCATAATAATGAAATAATTTATTTTTGTATATAGTTGTTTTCAGAAAAGAATATTAACCTGTCTAGTTAAGTTTATTGTTTAAACCAGACTGTTATAATAAGAATGCTAGCAAAGGAAGAATCATAATACTTTACAGATAGCAGGTTTATTTCTTTAACAAGTTGTTACAGTAAATAGGTATTATTCTTATAAAAAAATTATTCTGTAAAAATTATACTAGTAACCTGTAACAGAGGTAAAAGAATCAACTTGGATAAAGCACTTGTTTATTCATGTAAGGAAGAATAAATGTTGTTTTACATGGTCATTTTCTTTATTGTTCATATTATCTAACTATATCTACAAAATTATATATTTCAAGTAGGGTAATACTAGTATAGTCATTTTTATATACTAGTTAAGCTACAACAATATAGAACATTAAAATAAGGAACAATAACAAACCTATCTTTAGGTTATTTAAATAAAATAGACTGAATGCAATGATAAATAACACTTAATAATGATTACATATAAAAGAACTAATTCATGTAAACAATTTAAACAGAAGTTAATTATAAAAAGAAAATGCACGGTCGAAACCCTCATAGTAGTAACATTGTATTTCATAATCACTTAAGTAATAATCCAAGGTTTTGGATTATTAAGTATTCTGAGCAATAATTCTATTTCATATTATTACAGTCTTTTAAGGACAGTGAAAAAGAAACTAACTAGGGTAATATAAAATAATATATACCTGTAATAATAAAAATTAACTCATTTAATTCTTAAATTAAAAACTTAAACAATAAACCAAGAAATTATTTTACACACATGTCACTTACAGGTAACGTAGCTCAAATATCTGAGCTCGAAACAAATAATCAAAACATAACTGGGGTAACAAGTTAAGCTTTTAAAAATACCATTAATGCCAGATAAACATTATACCATAATAAGATTTCTTTTATACAAGTGAATAAGGGTAAAAACCCTAATATACAAAATTACCTTAAGAGCGTAATTTTAACTGAGTTCTTGCTCAAGGAGAAAACCCCTATGATTAAAAACTAAACAGTATATTGCATGACAAGCCGTGAGATCTATTAACATAACAGTAATTATAAACAAGTCAAAACAACATTTACAAGTAATGGCATAAGCCGGAGTACCCTGCTAACAGAAAGGGTTTAGCAATAACAAGAAGAAAACTAAGAAAGTAGATCGAAGAACAGTAAACCATGAAGGTCACTTGCAGGATGTAACCTCCAACCAAAAACTGTCCCTTAAGGACTGAACAAGCTTGAAATATCATTGGTTATCCAGGGCTTACCCATAGCTAGAGTGCCAAAGCTTTCCTCAAAGTATCGTTGCCACAAGACGAGTGAGCTGTCACCTACAGGAAGGAAAACCTAAGCTTAATTAAAATCACAAATGTCAAAAGCTAATTACAAAGAAAAAATTCTGGTTTCTAATCTTCTAGAAATTTTATTACCTGACAGTGAAGGTAATATAGCCACGAAGGAAAATAGCACTGCCAACAGTGAAACAATGAGACAAGTCTTCATTCTCGTAGCGACAGAGGAACCAGAGACTCATTTACAAGCCACTGACAATAGTAGAAGAAGGAGGCGTGGTCCACGGCCAAGCAAGAACTAGACAACAAATCCAAAGCTGTAACCAACCAAGAAAGGCATGGAAATGAGATTCACAAACCCTACGACAAGGGTAGGGCTGAAAATGTAGCAAACAATTTATGTAACTATCTCTACAAGGGCAAGCCATGGAGGAAACAACAAGGAGCCTCTTGGAGTCTGTAAAAACCTTATGTCATGACTGTCTACAGACCTCGCAGAGATATCACACACATAGTTCACATAAAAGGATTTTCTTTTAGAATGGACTTAGTAGACTGAAACCAATGTAAGCCATACTCGAAGCACAACTATTAACAACAATGTAAATGGCCACCATGGAAACAGTTGCAGAGCAGCTCGAAGGCCCGAGTAACATGGAGGAGAAAAATAAGACTAAAGTTACAGCAATCCTTTATACTCTCAACACTTGGCCAAGATGGAAACATGTGGTCACTTATATTTTTAAACCATGCAGTGGGTTGACACTATAGTTCTTGCATGCAATCATTTACAATGATATATATTAAACGGTGAAAAGGAATGCAAGTATTATGTTCATTCAAATAATCATAATGTTCTATGATTTTATATATTGTCAACCTATGGTTGAATGGATATCAAACCATTAACCCTTGTATCGTTGACGAGATTAATATTTAATCATCATATAGTTCAGAACCATTGAATACCATCGCGTTATATTACAAAACCTTACTCATAAACCAATTGATGGAGTGGTCTGATACCTCAATCATTTACGACATCAAGTTATGTCGTGAACCTTATTATAGATAAAGAGCTTTACATTGACCTAGAAATCGATGCAACATATAGAACTATATTTTACTCAAAATAATTCATGCATGAAAGTTTTGGATCATTGTTAAGAATATATCCATTTCTTCATGGCATTGATTTTTACATATATGAATATTGGTAAGCCAGGTGCTTATCATAATTTTGTTTATGGAGAACTCGTATGATACCTTGGGAGATATCAAGTAAAGGATATTTAATAACTTAGCAAAACTATATTATTCATTATAAAGTATTCATAAGAGTCTATGCATGGCTAATCTTGTTGCTACCAATATTTATGTTGTGACTTTATAAATTTATACAACATAGTTTTAATAGAATCATGAACTTTATAAATTTTATTTGTTTATAACCAGAATGACAGGTAAATGTGTATCTTATAAACAAGATAGTTTATATGTTTTGGTGAGTATCATAGGAACCATAAATTCAGTGGGTGGAAAAAACTAGGATGTAGGCTATGTGTTTTATAGAAACACTTTTATAAATCCTTTGCATAACTCAGATCAATGAAGTTTAATAGCTTATAGCTATTTAACTCAAATATGGCATGTACTAATGTTTTCACCATAACTTTGATGAGTAACATAATGTTAGAACTATCTAGTGCTTGAATGAAGTCGTAAATAAATCTTATTTGAAAGCTTGGCCTGGATTAAACTGTTGTGAATAGTAACTCAGATTCAAGAGAAATATTAATTCCTTAGAACTGCATGCTTCACTTTAATTATTAGAACTTTACAAACAGTAATCTTCACTTTAGAAGATAAAACACCAAGTAGTTGGTTATGCTAATACTATAAGTTGATAATGTATAACAATGATAGAACAATCATTTTAGCATTTCACGTTATCCACTCTAAAGTAGAAATAACTTACAGCAAAAGATCACAAGTTGTGAACCACGGAAAGTATTTTTTTTTTACGGTTGATACTTACAATTAAGAAGAAACTCATTTACATGTATTTCGATGATAAAAATAATGGGAAGAAATAAATTACTTGTTTTACCTCATAGAAGTAGCTTGATATATAACAGCTTATCTACTAAGCTATTTATTTTACAAATAGAAATATTACTGGATGCTTTATGGACTTAAAGACGTTACTCGATCATTCATACCTGTAGAACCTATAAGAATAAGTAAGACTTCTACGTTGTCTTAAGCGCTAAGTAAGCCCCGGAATCCAAAGACATTTCCATATACTTGTCGTAAAATTAAGAATTCATCAGCAAACTGAAAGAAGAAATAATACACAAGTTACAGCTAACCTTGTATCAAAAAGTAGAATGCTGAGTTAACTTAATCTAGATTAAGTATAAAATAATCTGGTAACTGTTTCTTTTATAGCTAACGGTTAGCTATTAGTAAACCGTAGTCTCAGCATTTTATGTTCTTTTTAAAAAATTTAAATTTTTGTCTAAATTTGGGGTTTTGACATGTGGTATCAGAGCACAAGGTTCAAACACTAGGCCTTGATGAAGCCCAACTAGCTTTTAGAAAACAGTAAACTGAATTATTATGCTGATGTATTTTTTTTCTTTTAAATGTTATTCAACAGAGAATTTTTTTTCTTCTGAAGTTTAACAGACAGGTATGGAAAGGCTAGAAGAGTATGCAAAGGAAGAATCTCTAGTTACTGAAGTAGGAAATCTACCAAGATATCCTATACCAGAGGATTTAACTACCAATTCCTTTGAATTGTTACAAACTGTAAAAGACCTAAAAACTGAAATGGAGTCTGTAAAGCGAGAAAATGAAAGGATTTTGAGGGCTCAAGAAGAGTTGAACCAGATCCTAACTAAAAAGTTTCAAACTGATGGTAGGGGTAGAAGAACAGAATCAGAAGATACAAGTCATCAACGTAAATTTAAAAAGATGAAAAATATTAAAACTGAAAGTAGTTCATCTTCTGAGGTGTTTGGTGAACAATGAAATTACCATTCTACTAGTGACAATAATGATGATAATCAGTACAATAAAAAGAGGAAATACAAACCTTATGAGGATATTTCCATGGAATTTAAAAAGTTAAAACCACCAACCTTCATTGGAGAGACTGAAAAGGGGGAGGAAGTTGAATCCTAGTTATTTGGGGTGAAGAAGTACTTCCAAATATATAACTATTCTAACCAGTTAAAGGATAGAATGGATATTTATAACCTCTCAGGAAAGGCTAACATTTGGTGGTAGGATTTGAAAAGAGTTAAGGGATTAAAAGAGAAAAATGTGAATTGGAGTACCTTTAAGAGGTATTTCAAAAATAAATTTTTGTTTAAAAAATATTATGAGGAAAGAGCAAAGGAATTTTATGAGCTGAAGTTAGGGTCAATGACAATGAAAGATGTAAGCATCAAGTTCTTAAGTCTACTTAGGTATTTACCATACCTTGTAGATGAGAAAACAAAGGTGACAGTGATTCCTCAGTTGTTTACCTTGTCATATTAAGGATAGGATTGAATATGATAACCCAAAGACCTTGGAAGAAGCTATGAGAAAAGCTAACTTTTGTTTTGAGCAGAGTTGAAAAAAAGAAATCTTGGCCAACTGGAAGTCTAAGAAAAATAATAATCAATTTGAACAAAAGAAGAAGGATTTTGTGCCTAATAGAAACTTTAAGAACAATAAGGGCAAAAATTATCCTAATAACAAGAACTTCCAAGGAAATAAGAACAATACACCAAACAACCAGAATAATTCTAAAGGTAAGGAAATTGCAAATAGTCATGGGAATTATACCAAGAACTTTGAGCGCAAAGAGCCTATCAAGTGCTGGGAGTGTAATGGCCCGCACTATGCTTCAGTCTGTCCAAATCGAAAGAAGACTATTAGAAACATTCATACCATACAAAAGGAAATGACCATTGGGGAACTAGCAAGGACCATGCCCAGAATCAATGCAGCCTTGGAGAATCGACAAGCTGAATATCAGAATTCCATGGTGGAAGTAGAAGGTATGATAAATCAAACCTTTGTAACTATTTTGATTGATCCAGGAGCTAGTCTCAGTTATATTGCACCTCAAATAGTAGAAAAATGTAAGTTATCTGTTGAAAAATTTGAGAATTATTGGTTAGTTCAATTAGCCACTGGTGCTAAAAGAAAGGTAACTAGTTTTGTAGAAGAATGTGCAATAGTTATGGATCATTTTGAAACTATTGTTAAACTTAATGTTTTGCCTCTTGGTTCTTATGATTTACTGATTGGTATGGACTGGTTAGAACAACATAGAGTAATTCTAAACTGTTATGATAAAACTTTTACATGTTTAAACAGTGATGAAAAACCAATAAGTGTTAAAGGAATCCCTAGAAAAAACACCATAAGACAGATTTCTTCCTTATAGCTTAAGAGAGCTGTTAGAAACGGATGTAAATCTTATGCAGTAACAATAACTGATGAGAAAAGTCTAATTAAAACAGGTAAGTTAAAAGTGGAAGACATGCCAGTATTAAGAGAATATATTGATGTATTCCCAAAATATATTCTGGGATTACCTCCGAAAAGGGAATTGGATTTCACTATTGAGTCGATACCAGGTGCAGTACCCATCTCAAAGGCCCCTTATCGAATGAACATACTCGAACTTAATGAATTAAAATCTCAATTAAAAGAATTAATTGATAAAAAGTATATTCGACCAGGTGTGTCTCCTTGGGGGGCACCTGTCATGTTCGTTAAGAACAAGGAGAGAACTATGTGACTTTGCATAGATTACCGTTAGTTAAATAAGATGACCATCAAAAATAGATATCCATTGCCCTGCATAGATTATCTGTTTGATCAACTATGTGGAGCCACGGTGTTTTTGAAAATATATTTAAGATCTGGATATCATCAAGTAAGGATTAAAGATGAAGATATCTTTAAGATAGCTTTCAGAACTAGATATGGTCATTATGAATTTGTCGTAATGCCATTCGGGCTTACCAATGCCCTAGCTGTTTTCATGTGTTTAATGAACAACGTCATGCATAAGTATTTATATAAGTTTGTGGTCGTGTTTATTGGCGACATTCTAATCTATTCAAAAACTGAAAAAAAAAACATAAAGAACATCTAAAAATTGTTTTGCAAGAGTTGCAGGATCATCAACTCTTCGCAAAGTTCAGTAAATGTGATTTCTTCAAGGATAAGATTCAATACATAGGACATGTGGTGACCAAGGAAGGGACTTCCATAGATCCTGAAAAGATAAGGGCGATCGAAGATTGGACGGTTCCTAAGGATGTGATGGATGTTCGATCTTTCATGGGCATTATCAGTTACTAACAGAGGTTCATTGAGGGTTTTTCGAGGATAGCAAATCCAATAACTTCCTTGCAGAAGAAGGGTAAGAAGTTTGACTGGAATCAGAAATGTGAAGAAAGCTTTAAAAAGTTAAAATCTTTATTAACCAGCGCACCTATTTTAATAATTGCTGATCCTAATAAAGAATTTGTAATGTGCACTGACGCCTGTAATGATGGCTTAGGTGGTGTTCTGACTCAAGAAGGGCATGTTATTGCATATGAGTCAAGAAAGTTAAAAGTTCATGAAAAGAATTATGCAACATATGATCTGGAATTAGCAATTGTAATACACGCCTTAAAGATGTGGTGACATCACATAATTGGAAGAAAAATTATTTTAATGACTGATAATAAAGGATTGAAGTATCTGTTAGATCAGCCTAATCTAAATGCCAGACAAGCTAGGTGGTTAGCTTTCTTAGGAGAATATGATTTTGAAATTCAGCATATAAAAGGTAAAGAA
Source organism: Pseudotsuga menziesii (assembly GCA_001517045.1). Lineage (NCBI taxonomy): Eukaryota > Viridiplantae > Streptophyta > Pinopsida > Pinales > Pinaceae > Pseudotsuga > Pseudotsuga menziesii. The sequence goes on along the minus strand of LPNX010879524.1, from coordinate 88,157 downwards.
AATAAAGTTGCCGATGCATTAAGTAGGAATGCAAGGCTGAATTTTGTAGCAGCTATCAGCACCTATGCTACAAATTTCGATGAACAGCTTAAATAATGAATAGAACAAGATGAAATTTACCAAAGTTTGCAAGCTAAAACTAAAGAAAATCCAATAAAAACTTAAGTAAAGGTTACAGTTTAAATGGAAAATAATTTTTAATATATAAGGATATAATATATGTACCTAACGTACCTAAAGTTAAACTGTTAATTATGGATGAAATTCATAAAACTTCATACTCCGGCCATCCAAGTTATCAAAAGACTATAACTATGTTAAGAAAAGAGTATTTTTGGCCAAATATGAAGACTGAAGTAGCAAAGTATATTGCAAAGTGTTTTGAATATCAGCAGGTGAAAACTGAACATCAACACCCAGTTGGATTACTTCAGCCATTACCCATTCCTAGCTGAAAATGGGAGATAATTAGTCTAGATTTTATTACTGGGCTTCCTAAAAACCAAAATCAGAATGATTCTATCATGGTAGTAGTTGATAAGTTAAGAAAAGAAGCTCACTTTATACCTGTTAAGACTACTTATAAATCTACAAACATAGCTAATATTTTTCTAAAATAGATTTTTCGATTGCATGGAGTACCAAAAGTCATAATCTCAGATAGAGATCCTAAATTTACAAGAAACTTTTGGAATTCTTTGTTGAAAGGGTTAAACACTACATTAAATTTTAGTACTTATTTCCAGCCTCAAACAGATGTACAAACTGAAAGGGTAAACCAAGTATTAGAAGATCTATTAAGAATGTATGTGAAAGACCAGCCTAGTAAATGGGAGGATTATTTACATCTGATAGAATTTGCTTATAATAATAATTATCAGACATCAGCCAGATTTAGTCATTTTGAAATTTTATATGGATGAAAAAGTAATACTCCTATTTCATGGAGTAATCCATTGGATATATTGGTATTAGGTCCAGAACTGCTAAAAGAAATGGAAGAAATTGTAAAACAAGTGCAGGAAAATCTGAAAGTGGCACAGGATCGGCAAAAAAGTCAAGCAGACTTAAAAAGAACTCCAAAGGAGTTTCAGGTAGGTGAACATGTGTTCATCAAGGTAAGGCCCAAAAAGAGCTCTCTGAGACTAGGGAGTTGTGCAAAATTGGCACCTTGTTACTGTCAACAATTTGAAATTCTGTCTAGGATTGGACAAGTAGCTTATTAATTAGCATTACCACCGAATTTAAGAGTACATAATATTTTTCACATTTTTGTACTAAATAAATATGTTCATGATGCTACTCATGTTGTTAACTGGAATAATGTATAGGTGGAACTAGAAGGATATTTTCTAGTGGAACCGGACTGTATCCTCGGGTGGAGGGAGATCACACTTCAGAACCGCACCATTGGACAGGTGAAGGTGCAATGGAAACACCTTAGTCGAGAGGAAGCCACCTGGGAATTGGAAAGTAAAATGCGAGATGCATATCCAATTCTGTTCCAGGGGAATTCTAAGGATGAAGAATAAATAACATCGAGGATGATGTTATATTCTAAGGGGGTGTGTATGTCACATACCCCAATTTTGCAAAAAATAATATTATCATATTTGACTTTATTTCAAGATAATATGTTAAATTTTATGCTAAGTTGTAATTGACGACTCAGCAGAGTCAAGGATGTTGAATGTAATTCTGAACATTTTAATTATAAATAAATAAAAAGTGGAGACAATAGCTTGGGAGAGCTATTAAAAGAGTGTTTACTTGTCAAGTTGGTGGAGGAGACTGGGTGGAGAGCATATGGACAAGTGGTAGAATCCTCAAACACTTCCAATGTTGCAGGTGGAAACCTCCCTACATTTGGGGTCATGATCCCCCAATAAAGTGGGATCAGAGCAGGTGGCTCAATTAATGACAACTAACCCAAAAAGACCTAGGCAATCTTAATAAAAATGCCCATTGAAGAGAGCTGGGGCTGCTCATTCCAAGAAGAGAATCATTCAGGTAAATGTACTTCAAAGGATTTCATTGGGAAGGGAATTTGTGGAAGGTGTTTGAGGGGTAAAATGCATAAAGTGATCTAGTGCAGCTTCTTAGCTGAAAGATCTTACCGCTAAGTGCAGGGTGATTCTGAGTCATTGGACTAGTATATGGTTTCTTACTCCACCAGTTCTCAGCCAAGGAGACCAAGAAAAATCTCGAGGGTCCTGAGAAGGCGTTTTTTGAGTGCTCTCCAGGAGTTGGTAGGGAGGAATGGCCTCCCAACGCTATTGTTGTCCAGCTTAAAAACTGGTTCTACAGTCTTTTATTTACTGTGTTAAAAGTTTATATCTGAGACTGAATGATTAATGAATGATTACATGTTTGGTAGTGAATTGATAGAGCTTTTAATCCTTTAGTTATTTGAAATATTGAATCTTTAATTGATGAAAAATAATCCTAACCTGTGTTTTTCCACATCTGGAATGGACCAGACCGTACTCTAGCACAGGCAGTGTATTTTTAAATAGATGAAGGATATGATAGAAATCTGGATTGAATAGAGTTATTTTGTATTTCAGAATAATGAAATAATTTATTTCTCTATATAGTTGTTTTCAAAAAATAATATTAACATGTCTAGTTATGTTTATTGTTTAAACCAGACTGTTATAATAAGAATGCTAGCAAAGGAAGAATCATAATACTTTACAGATAGCAGGTTTATTTCTTTAACAAGTTGTTACAGTAAATAGGTATTATTCTTAAACAAAAATTGTATTCTGTAAAAATTATACTAGTAACCTGTAACAGAGGTAAAAGAATCAACTTAGATAAAGCACTCGTTTATTCCTGTAAGGAAGAATAAATGTTGTTTTACATGCTCATTTTCTTTATTGTTCATATTATCTAACTATATCTACAAAAGTATATATTTCAAGTAGGGTAATACTAGTATAGTCATTTTTATATACTAGTTAAGCTACAACAATATAGAACATTAAAATAAGGAACAATAACAAACCTATCTTTAGGTTATTTAAATAAAATAGTCTGAATGCAATGATAAATAACACTTAATAATGATTACATATAAAAGAACTAATTCATGTAAACAATTTAAACATAAGTTAATTATAAAAAGAAAATGCACGGTCGAAACCCTCATAGTAGCAACATTGTATTTCATAATCACTTAAGTAATAATCCAAGGTTTTGGATTATTAAGTATTCTGAGCAATAATTCTATTGCATATTATTACAATCCTTTAAGGACAACGAAAAAGAAACTAACTAGGGTAATATAAAATACTGTATACCTGTAATAATAATAATTAACTCATTTAACTATTAAAATAAAAACTTAAGAATAAACCAAGAAATTATTTTAAACACAGGTCACTTACAAGTAACCTAACTCAAATATCTGAGCTTGAAACAATTAATTAAAACATAATTGGGGTAACAAGTTGAGCTTTTAAAAATACCATTAATGCCAGATAAACATTATACCATAATAAGATTTCTTTTATATAGGCGAATAAGGGTAAAAACCCTAATATACAAAATTACCTTAAGAGCATAATTTTAACAGAGTTCGTGCTCAAGGAGAAAAACCCTATGCTTAAAAACTAAACAGTATATGGCATGATAGGCCACAAGATATATTAACATAAAATTAATTATAAACAAGTCAAAACAACATTTACAAGTAACGGCATAAGCCGGAGTACCTTGCTAACAGCAAGGGTTTAGCAATAAAAAGAAGAAAACTAAGCAAGTAGATCAAAGAATAGTAACTCACGAAGGTCACTTGCAGGCCGTATCCTCCAACCAAAAACTATCCCTTAAGGATTGAAAAAGCTTTAAATGCCATTGGTTATCCAGGGCTTACCCATAGCCAGAGTGCCGAAGCTTTCCTTGAAGTATCGTTGCCACAAGATGAGGGAGTTGTCACCTGCAGGAAGGAAAACCTAAGCTTAATTAAAATCATTAATGTCAAAAGCTAATTACAAAGAAACAAGTCTGGTTTCTAATCTTCTAGAAATTTTATTACCTAACAGTGAAGGCAATATAGCCACAGAGGAACAGGAGAACTGCCAACAGCGAAACAATGAGCCAAGTATTCATTCTCGTAGCGACAGAGGAACCAAAGACTCATTTACAAGCCATTGACAGTAGTAGAAGAAGGAGGCATGGGCCATGGCTAAGAAAGAAAGAGAAAACAAAGCCAAAGATGTAACCACCCAAGAAAGGCATGGAAATGAGATTCACAAACCCTACAAAAAGGGTAGGGCTGAAAATGCAACAAACATTTATGTAACTATCTCTGCAAGGGCAAGCCATAGAGGAAACAACAAGGAGCCTCTTGGAGGCCATAAAAACCTTATGTTACGACTCTCTACAGACCTCGTAGAGATATTACACACACAATTCACATAAAAGGATTTTCTTTTAGAACATAATTAGTATACTGAAACCAATGTAAGCCATACTCGGAGCACAACTATTAACAGCAATGTAAATGGCGGTCATGGAAATAGTTGCAAAGCAGCCTGAAGACCCAAGGAACACAGAGGAGAATAACAAGAGTAGTGTTACAGAAATCCTTTATACTCTCAACACTTAGCTGAGATGGAAACATGTGGTCACTTATATTTTTAAACCATGCAATGGGTTGACGCTATATTTCTTGCATGTAATGATTTACATTGATATACATTAAACGGTGAACACGCATGCAAGTATTATGTTCATTCAAATAATCATAATGTTCTACGATTTTATATATTGTCAACCTACAGTTGAATGGATATCAAACCGTTAACCCTCATATCGTTGACACAATTAATATTTAATCATCATATAGTTCAGAACCATTGAATATCATCGTGTTATATTACAAAACCCTACTCATAAACCAATCGCTGGAGTGGTCTAATACCTCAATCCTTTACGACATAAAGTTATAACATAAACCTATTATACATAAAGAGCTTTACATTGACCTAGCAATTGATGCAATGTATAGAACTATAGTCTACTCAATATAATTCATGCATGAAAGTTTTGGATCATCGTTAAGAATATATCCATTTCTTCATGGCATCGATTTTTACATATATGAATATTGGTAAGCCAGGTGCTTATCATAACTTTGTTTATGGAGAACTCGTATGATACCTTGGGAGATATCATGTAAAGGCTATTTAATCACCTAGCAAAACTATATTATTTATTATAAAGTATTCATAAGAGTCTATGCATGGCTAATCTTGTTGCTACCAATATTTATGTTGTGACTTTATAAATTTATACAACATAGTTTTAATAGAATCATGAACTTTATAAATTTTATTTGTTTATAACCAAAATGACGGGTAAACGTGTATCTTATAAACAATATAGTTTATGTGTTTTGGTGAGTATCATAGGAAAACATAAATTCAGTGGGTGGCAAAAACTAGGATGTAGGCTATGTGTTTTATAGAAACACTTTTATAAATCCTTTGCATAACTCAGATCAACGAAGTTTAATAGCTTATAACTATTTAACTCAAATATGACATGTACTAATATTTTCGCCATACTTTTGATGAGTAACATAATGTTAGAATTGTCTAGTGCTTGAATGAAGTAGTAAATCAATCTTATTTGAAATCTTGGCCTAGATTAAACTGTTGTGAATAGTAACTCAGATTCAAGAGAAATATTAATTCCTTAGAACTGCATGTTTCACTTTAATGATTAGAACTTTACAAATAGTAATCTTCACTTCAGAAGATAAAACACCAAGTAGTTGGTTATTCTAATACTATAAGTTGATAATGTATAACACTAATAGAACAATCATTTTAGCATTTCAGGTTATGTACTCTAAAGTAGAAATAACTTACAACAAAAGATCACAAGTTGTGAACCAAGGATTTTTTTTTTTACGGTTGCTACTTACATTTAAGAAGGAACTCATTTACATGTCTTTCGATGATAAAAATAATGGGAAGAAACAAATTACTTGTTTTACCTCATAGAAGTAGCTTGATATATAACAGCTTATCTACTAAGCTATTTATTTTACAAATAGAAATATTGTTGGATGCTTTATGGACTTAAAGACGTTACTCAATCATTCATACATGTAGAACCTGTAAGAATAAGTAAGCTTTTTGCATTAGCTTAAATACTAAGTAAGCTCCAGAATCCAAAGACATTTCCATCTACTTGTCGCAAAATTAAGAATTCATCAGCAAACTGAAAGAAGAAATAATACACAAGTTACACCTAACCTTGTATCAAAAAGTAGAATGCTGAGTTAACTTAATCTGGATTAAGTATAAACTAATCTGGTAACTGTTTCTTTTATAGCTAACTGTTAGCTATTAGTAAATCCCAGTCTCAACATTTTATGTTCTTTTTAAAAATTTTAAATTTTTGTGTAAATTTGGGGTTTTTACATGTAAATTTGGGGTTTTGACAACTAGTGTTCAAGACACCTTAAAGGATGAGTACACTAGAGTTGTTAGAGATAAAAATGTAGTTACAATAATTACTAGAAAAGAAGTACATTAGACCAAGTGTGCCTCCATGGGGAGCACCGATACTATATGTGAAAAATAAAGATGAAACACTTAGATTATGTATTGTTCCCTCAGATACAAGAAATCAAGGATGTGTTCCATGATAAAGTGCCAATAATTCCTCCAAAGAGGGACATTGATTTCACAATTGATCTTGTGCTAGGAGCAACACGAGTTTCCAAGACACCTTAAAGGATGAGTACACCAGAGTTGTTAGAGAAAAAAATGCAGTTACAAGAATTACTAGAAAATAAGTGCATAATACCAAGTGTTCCTCTATGGGGAGCACCGATACTATTTGTGAAAAATAAAGATGGAACACTCAGATTATGTATTATTTATAGGAAGCTGAAAAAAGTCATAGTGAAAAACAAGTACCCACTTCCTCGAATCAATGATTTTTTTTATCAAATGATAGGACCAAAAGTGTTTTCAAAGATTGAATTGAGGTTTGAGTACCATAATGTGAGATTCAATAAAGAAGACATTCACAAGAAAACCTTTAGGAAAAGGTATGGACACTATAAATTTGTAGTGGTACAATTTGGTCTCACTAATGCACCAGCCACTTTCATGTTTCTCATGAATAGTGTTTTCAGCAGGTATTTGGACAAGTTTGTTCATCTATTTCTTGATGGCATTCTTATTTACTCTAATAATGAATAGGAGCATGAGGAACATTTGAGAATGCTTTGCAATTTCTAAGGGAGCATAAGTTGTATGCAAAGATAAGCAAATGCAACTTTTACAAAAATAAGATTCATTATTTGGGTCACATCATTTCATAGGAAGGAGTATCAATTGATCCGGAGAATATTGAAGCCATTATGAATTGGCCAACTCCAAAAAATGTAATAGATGTGAGATATTTTATGGGTCTTTCTAGTTATGATAGGAGATTCATTGAAGGATCATCCAAGGTTTCACACCCAATTACTTATTTGCAAAAGAAAGGAATACATTTTGGATGGACACATAAATGTGAAGAAAGCTTCTATATCTTGAAAAATATTCTCGCAAGTGCTCCAATTCTAAACATTGCAGGCCCAAGAAGAGACTTGTGGTGTGTACATATGCCTGTAAACATAGACTTGGAGGAGTAATTACTAGCAAGACAACTTTGTGGTATGTTATGAATCTAGGAAATTGAAGGAGCATGAAAATAATTATGCCACCCATGAATTGGAACTTGCATCCATAGTGCATGCTTTGAAAATGTGGAGACACTACTTAATGGGAAAAAAATTGAGTTAAGAACAGACTACTATGGCCTAAAAGTTTTTATTGAGCAACCAACATTAAATTCCAGGAAATCTAGATGGTTGGAATTTTTATGTGAATTTGATTTTGAAATTAAACACATCAAGGGAAAAGAAAATAAAGTGGTTGGTGCACTCAACAGAAAGGTGCAAGAAATGCATGTGAAAACCATTAGTATTTATCAATCAGACTTAAGACAACTATTGTTAATTCTCTTGCTTAACATGAACTGTATGTACAAATAAAAGGTAAATTATAGCAGAAAAAATTAGAAAAGAGGTATGTTGGTTATCATTCAGAAGAGGATATAATTCTTCTTTACAAAAATAGAGTTTATATTCCTAATGTGACATATTTGAGGAAGACTGTTATGGATGAATCCATAAAATTCAATATTTTGCTCACCGAGGATATCAGAAAATAATTGCTTCATCGAGGTAGAAATATTTTTGGTGAGGGATGAAGAAATATATTGCTTAGCATATTTCAAGGTGTATAAAATGTCAACAAGTAAAAGTTGAGCATCAACACCCAACAAGTTTATTACATCCTTTGCCAATTCTGGAATGAAAATGGGAATTAATTTCCATGGATTTTATTACTGGTTTTACAATGAATGTGAGGCATCATGATTCCATCATGGTTATGGTGGATAGATTGTCAAAATCAGCACACTTTATACTGGTCAAATATACATATAAAACAGATGCCATTGCAAATATTTTATGCAGGAAATTTATAGATTGCATGGATTTCCAAAGGCAATAGTTTTAGACAGGGATACAAAATTTACTTCAAAATTTTGGAAAAGTACTTTTGCAAACTTAGGTACACAATTGGATTTTAACACTACATACCATCCAGAAATAGATGGACGGACAGAGAGAATGGATCAATTTCTTGAAGACATGCTTCACATGTATGTGATGGACAAACCATCTAAGTGGTAAGATTATTTACAGTTGGTGGAATTTGCATATAACAATGGGAATAAAGCTTCATTGGGCATGAGTCCATTTGAGGCTTTGTATGGAAGAAAGTGCAGAACACTAGTGACATGGGATAATCCAGTAAACAAATTTTATCTTAGGCCATAATTTCTCAACGAAATGGAACAAGAGGTTGCAAAAATTAGGAAGAATTTAAAAGCATCCCAAGATAGACAGAAAAACTATGTAGATAAAAATAGAATTCATAAATAATTTAGTGTTGGGGATCATGTATACCTTAGAGTGAGGCCAAGGAAGAGTTCCTTGAATCTTGGAAGTTGTGCCAAGGTGTCACCAAGATATTGTGGTCCATTTGAAGTGCTTGAACGCACAGGACCAGTTTCATATAGAATTGCATTTCCTACTAATACTAGAGATCATAATGGTTTTCATGTTTCTTTGCTTAAGAAATATGTACATGATCCTAACCATGTGATTTATTGGGATGTGATTAAGGTGGAACCCAAGGGAGAGTTCCAAATTGATCCATTATCCATTCTAGACAGGAAGGTAACATTTCTCCCTCCAAACCGTACATATGGCTTTCGTAGAATACGACTTTCCACATGATTATATAATTTGCATAAATGAGATATATTCTTTACGCATATAATTATACTTATTCACTCTTGATTGAGTATAGGTTCCCTTTCTTTATTTTTCTATGGTTGCAAATCTTGTATTTTGGAATCAATCCATTGGACAGGTGAAGGTGCAATGGAATCCCTTTGGTACCGATGAGGCTATGTGGGATTTGGAGGATTCCATGAAAGAGGCATACCCATTTTTGTTCTGATTTTGAGAAAACACGGAGGGCAATGTTGTTCCAAGGGGAGAGGATTGTAATACCCAGAATTGTGACTTTGAATGTATTTAACCAAAATTATGTAAATGATGTAATTATGCTAGTATTGATTCCTAGTATGGTGCTCAAGGCCAAGGCCTGACTAGTGAATGGATAGGCATGTATGATGTATATATTTTTATTTCGACCATATAGTTGCCTTATCATGCCAATTCAAAATGTCTGTAAATATTATGTTGGAAATTAATCAAATGGTCCAAGATGGCTACGTAAAGAGAATTAGAGGGGTTATGATTCTATCAGAGGGGAAGAGGAAAGGGGGGCTATGGGGAAACTAGGTCCTATGTTTCCAAGTGTTGAAATTAGAACTTAACCAAAACCTACCATGTGCTTTAAAATGGTTAATTAATTATTTTTTTATTGTTAACCCAATCATTGAATGCATGTGTGAGGTTGGCGGGGAAACTCACTTCATGTAGTTATTGAAGCATGGGGGTGGTTACAGTTATGTCATCTTTCAATAGTCATTTTATTCTATTTTTAGAAGCTATGTTAGTTGTATTTTCACCATCATATACTGTTTGTTGGAGTCAACACCCTTTTGATCATTCTCTCATGCATGTTTCCAACGCTATGTAGAGTTTCCTACTATTGTTCATGACCGATTACCAGACTCTGTTGAACCTAGAAAATTCGAATTTAGATACCAGGATGAATTTTGGGAAGAGAATATTAATGTATGTAAATGAGTAGAGAGGTTGGGAAATCTAGGAACCCTTACCCATTGATTTCTTTCACCTTTGAATTATTGAGAAGCCATAGTTAACACTATCATAGATTCTCTAGCAGCATATTGATGACTCCCTATATTGCCCATATTATGTCTATACATCAGATAAGGAACCAAGTTTTTTAATTGAATTTATTCATGTATATCATCTATCTAAGCATCATTTGCATACATTTGAAGGCTATTCCATGAAATTTATAACAAGGTATATTTTTACTATTATTCCATCTCATTTTAATCCTTTTTAAAACCTAAATTTAAAAGATTACACATAATGATTTTGGATATAGATTTTTGGTTATTATGCACATTTTCCCCGTTGTTCATGTACCTAATCTGGTACCCAATCTTGCAATCGACCCAGTACATGATCCTGCACCTGATCCTGCACTCAATCCGGCATTCTCCTAAATAATTCAGGAACCTTATTTCAAGATTCATTTCTGAGAAATCTATGATGAATCTGGTGGAACTGTTCGAAACCCACTTCATAAATGGCCCCATTACTCCTATTAAGGGGTAAGTTTCAGAATTTCAAAACGAATTTGGAGAAATCCTTTCTAGAACAGGCGTGATTTTTCTAGATTTGTTGTTGGTTGTTTTCTGGGTTGTTGAACAAATTTTGGATTTTGGGGGATGGATATTATCCATCTATCCATGAATTCATGAATAAATAAAGCCTCGAAAAGCTGAGGGAAGGAGGATAGGATTGAAAATGTATTATGGAGTTCAAAATAATGAAATTACGTTCTTGAAATTTTGTTGCCATTGAAATGATTTGAGGACCTAGGTGAATTCAATGGATAGTTCTGAACATAGCTTGATGTATTGAAGATATGCATACCTTTTTGAAGTGTTCTTAGGTTGAGCTATCTAAAGTAGCAAGGTCTCACCACAAGAAGTAGTTTAGTCTTTCCATTTTCTAAAATTTTGTAGATTACAATTGCATTTTTTTTTGTTATTTTCAGATTGCTTGAATCGTGAGTTTAATTTCAGTTAATGATTTAGAAGCTTGTATAAACAGTTCATATATAATTTTTTAAAGAAATGAAAGCTTAAGAATTATTGAGCAGTATTTAGATCTGTGCACAGAATTCACTAGATTGTGCAAGAAGTTTGTTTCTATTTTGAAGAATTCAGATTTATTTTATAGAAAGTTTCGAGTAGAAAGAACAATTTTTTTTTCTTTCCTTAGAAATTCATTGGGATTCAAGCAGTATATATTAAAATTCTGTAGAATTCATTTACATACAAGAATATTGAATTAGATGGTCATATAATTTAGATAGATGAAACTAATTCTATAGAATTTATTGAGATCATAGATAAAATATATGTTTTTTTTTGTTTCTTAAAGTTTTACTAAATTCAATAGGAGTTATTCCATATTTGACAATATTCTTTTATATTTTATAGAATCATGTTGATATTAAAAGAATTCATTTGGATTTGGTAGAAGTTTCAATTGTAGAAATAATTTCTATTTAGATTTATGTTTTAAGTTAATTTTAAAATTAACACAATTTAGAGTAGAACCCTTGTAAACAAAGGATATATTTAAATTCAATTCTTAAGGAATAAAACTTGGAATAATTGATAGCTGGAGACTGTGTGATGAATGAAAGAATCAATAGATGTCTTGAGAACTAAAGATTAGATATTTCATGTTCACAAATGCAATAGATCAATATATATAAATGATTTAAATACCATGCACAAACTAAATCAATCTAAACCAGTTCAGTGACATTGATAAATGAAGGAACGAGGACAAAATGGACTTGATTTTAATTGAAATACAAGTATAATACAAGGTACCGAATTTGATCTGAATTTGACAAATCATTGGGAAGAATAGACTTAGAATATAATTTTGATGAATGCAATAGAGAAATTAGAATAGTTAAAACTTGAAATTCATTTAGTAGATATTTTAGTTTTATAGATTGTAGATTAAAATTGATTCCTTTCTTAAGTTAGAATTTGATCTTGGAAATATAGGTTCTAGAAAGTAATTCAAATCTAGTTTTAATTGTGTGGTTCAATTTGAAAGAGGGATTGAGTTATTTTATAACTTCGTACCAGTTTGGAACTTCTTGTGGATTTCACATTGTTTTGTACTTGTTTCTAGATTAGACCTCCACCCTGCACATACAATGCCAGCGCCTCTAAGTCTATGGATCCATGTCCATAATTTAATGTTGTAAGTCCTATCATATATTTTTACCATCATTTTTGGCGTCGTTGTCAGCAAGGTGCTAAAAGGTGTTGAAGTCTAGGTAGATAGTTAGGTTTCCTTCAAATTACACAACAAGGGTGAGGGAAAAACAATAAGACACAAATAAGAATTCACTACAGGGTTTCAGTGGTGTAACAACCTGACACATCCACTTTAATGGGCTTCCCCAAATCCTTGTTGTTCCTTTCTTGCAAGTGTGTTTTATTTTTCGCATGTTTGGTTTATTTTTCTACAAAAGCGTATTTATATTTCCTGTAATGGGTGTTTACTTTACTACAATTTAATTTCATGCAAGTATGTCATTCTTTCCGCAATTTTAGGTATTTTACTTTCCTATAATTTTATTCAAGTGTTCTTTTCTTTTTGCAAGTTTGGGTGTGTTTACTTTCTCAAATTTAATTTCATGTAGGTGTGTTTTATTTCATGTGTGGAAATTGAACCAGGTGATAGATTAATTTTACTCACAACAATTAACAATTGATCACGCAAAATCACTCACAAAAAGACTGAAAATTGGAGCTGAACACTAAACTGTATTAAATCAGTGTACAATAGCCAACCCTGTAATAACATAGGTTGCTGAATAAATAACATACATCAGGGATTCGAATGCATGAGGAGAAATTCGAATCTAGCATAAAGCAGACTTACTAAAAATAAGCAAATCCCCCATAGGTGTAAAAAGTTGATCCCAAATTTGTCATGGAGCTCACGAATTGGAAAAATGGCTTAGGTAAGATAAAGAGTGGTGGAATGGAAGCTCATACATGCTTTTTCATGGAGAAAAGAGAGGAGGATGTGTAGGACAAAAAACTAGTCAACCTCACCTAGTCTAGCTTTTCCTTTTGCATTAAAACACTGAAAAAGCAGGGAATAAAGCAGAAAAAGCAAAAGGGCGCCTAGGAGGCCAGGAATAAAGTAGATTGATTCCTTGGGATTTCCCATGCACTACATGAGTCAAATAAGGCAATTTTGACCATTATGGATAGGCAAATGACAACTTGCACAAGGTGGGACACATGAACTAGGCAAATAAGACAGAAATAATTAAATTAATGTCTAAGTGGGTAAAATATGGGTTGATTATTCTAACACCCCCCCTTAAGCCTGAATTATGAGTAATATATCAAAAAATTACAGGGCCTAGCAACAAGGCATAGTCACCCTTTACATATTGCATGTCCATTTAAACAAGGAAAGAGGCAAAACCAACTTGGGAAAATCCTCTCTTAAACATGGACTGTAAAACAAAATTGTAGAATCTTGTCTTCTCTCATGCTTGCATAGCATGATCAGCAATCCCCAGCAGTGATTTGAGATTGCTAAAGGTCTTCTCACAAAATGCTTTGGTGAAGATATCAGCTACTTGTTCTGAAGATGAATAGAAGAGTAGGTGAATGGTGCCATCATGCACAAGTTCTCTGATGTAGTGCATGTGGATCTCAATGTGTCTGGTTCTCTGCTTCTGAACTGGATCCTTGCAGATTCGAATGGTACTCTACTTATCAGAGTATATGGTAGTTGAGTACTCTGGTTCGAAGCCACACTCTCCAAGTAAACCCTACAACCATAAACATTGAGTTGCTGCATTAACAACTCCTCCGTACTCTGCTTCTGTAGATGAGAGTGCAATGGCACTCTGTTTCTTGCTTGACCAGTTGATTGGCCCTTCTGCAAGCATGAACACATATCCTGAAGTGGACTTTCTATTTGTGCTATCACCTGCCCAATCACTGTCAGTAAATCCAATCAAATCAAGATCAGATTTTGCTTTATAGAAGATCCCATGTGTCCTTGTTCCTTGAACAAAGTTAAGGATCCTTTTAGCTGCTTTCCAATGGATCTCTTGAGGCTGATCCGTGAATCTAAAAGCCACACTTACTGCATAACAAATATCAGGTCTAGTATGTTTTAGATACAACAAACATCCAATCAATTGTCTATACAGTGTATTGTTTACCATCGGTGAAGAATGAGCTTCTTCCAGCTTCACTCCTTAAAGGAAAGGAGTTTTTCTTGCTTTGAAATCCTTCATTCTGAATTTGTTTAGCAAGTCTAAGGCATATTTGCACTGGTGCACCTTGATTCCAACTTTGGTTTGAGATATCTCAAGCCCCAAAAATTGACTTAAGAGCCCCAAATCTGTCATGGAGAAGGCTTGGTTCATAGCTCCTTTTAAGGAAGCAATCTCAGCCTGTGAGCTTTTTGTAACGAGCAGGTCATCAAAATATAACACAATGATCATTAATGAACCATTAACTAACTTCAAATAGACATTTGGATCTGATTTGCACCGAACAAAATTCAGTGATAGCAAGAAGCTATCGATCTTGGCATACCAAGCCCTGGGGGCTTGCTTTAGCCCATACAATGACTTTCTCAACCAGCACACAAGAGAAGGGTTAGTAGAAAAACCTTGAGGCTAATTCATATATATATCTCTTCAGTGAGATCTCCATTTAGGAAGGCACATTTTACATCCATGTGATGTACCTCCCATTGCCTTGAGGCTGCAATGGCTAGAGCTAGCCTGATGGAATCCATCTTTGACACTAAAGAAAAAGTCTCGTTGTAATCTATGCCATGAACCTATGAGTAGCCCTTGGCTACCAATATGTCCTTGTACTTCAGTGGTGAACCATCATCAGCAAATTTGGTCTTATAGACCCACTTACATTGTACTAGTTTTCTCCCTGGAGGAAGATCCACTAGCTCCAATGTGTTGCTCTTCTGGAGTGAGCTGAACTCCTCCTCCATGGCTGTTTGCCATCTTGGATCTCCTGCTGCTTCTTCATATGTTTCAGGATCAGACTCCACCATCAAATAGCATTTTTTATCAAACATAGGATCCTTCATGCACAGACCACTCTCAAATTGAGATCTAGTCCTCCTTGGGTCATTGGGATCCCCAGCTAGCTCACCTGCTGCATGTAGTGTCTTGGCTGCCCATTTTGGCCTTGTGGGGCTGTTAGGGTTTTCAATAAACTAATATCCATCAGAAAAATCAGAATCAGCATGTTCAACAAACTCTTTACTTACTTCTTGAGGTTCAGGTGGTGAAGAGGCTTCACCAACTTCCACTGCTGCAAGGGGTTCTTCTTCAAACTGAACACACCTTTCGATGAAGGCTTTATTTGTGCTCAAATTTATCAACTTGTACCCTTTTGAATCTTTAGATTATCCAACAAAAATACACTCTTGGCTTTGGGGCTACAAAGCCTTCCTCTTCTCTGTCGGGATTCTAGCCCAAGCCTTTGAGCCAAAAATCCTGAAATGGGTCACATCTGGCTTGTGCCCACTCCATGCTTCGAAGGGATTCATGCCATCAAGCTGTTTGTGAGGCACCCTCTTTTGAATATAGGCTGCACAGTTGATAGCTTCGGCCCAGTAATTTGGTGGCAAAGTTTTGGCCTCCATCATGCATGTTGCCATCTCCTTCAGTGATCTGTTCTTCCTCTGAGCAACACCATTTTGCTGTGGTATGTAAGGGATAGAATGCTGCATCTGAATACCTGCATATGCACAATAGTTAATAAACTCAAACTTGACATACTCACCACCATTGTCATATTTGAGGGATTTGAGTTTCCTTCCCGACTGGTTTTCAACCAAAGCCTTAAAGACTTTGAATAGGCCAAAAACTTCAAACTTGTGTTTCAGGAAGTGAACCCAGCAATACCTAGAAAAGTCATCAATGAAGTTCAATGAATATTTTTCCTGACTCATGGACATATGAGGGAATGGGCCAGCAACATCACCGTGGATCAGCTCGAGGGGTGCATAGGTTCTCTCATGACTAGCTCTCTCAAATTTGTGCTCTGGGTGTTTTCCTAGGATACAACCTTGGCAGACTCCTTTGGAAAATTTTATCTTGGGAAACCCTATGACCATCTCTTTTTCACTAAGATCAGAAAGATATTTGTAGTTTAGGTGGCCAAATATTTCATGCCAAAGCTTGCTGGCTTCATTAGCATGAATGAGAAGAGCAGAGGGGCTTGAGTAAGGTAGGAAGTGTGAGAACATGTATACCTTTTGAGCATGATTCGCAACTCCTTTTGCAATGACTCTACCAGTTGAGATTTCTGTGATCTCAACTTCATCGGGGGTGAATATGACGTTCTTAGGAGACCCAGTGTGGGTCATCTGCTACATTGACAGGAGGTTGGAGGCGAGACCAGGCACATACAGCACATTGTTGAACTAACCATGATCAAGATATATCCTTCCTTTTCCTTTTCTTTCAGTGAGAGAGTCATCTCCCAGTACAATAGATGGTCCTTTCAACATATCCAGTGAGGAGAAGGAATCCTTAGTTGAAACCATGTGTCTTGAAGCTCCAGAATCAATGATAAAACTGGGTGAGCTTGATGTGCCAGCATCTAGAGCATGAACTCTCTCTCTGTCATCTAAGCTTGATCCTCCTTCTCTCTTCTTTGAGCTTTCTGGAAGGGAGATGCCATTCTTCTCCAGGAGTTGGGTCAGCATGTCTATATACTTTTTCATACAAGAGATTTCAGTGTGATTTCCCTTATTGCAGTATGCGCACTTGCTCATTTCACCTTTGTTTTTCTTCTTCTGGTAGTTCTTCTTGGGACCTTGTAGATCCTCCGGAGACTGTTTCTTGTCTCTCTTTTTCTAAGGTGGCTTTTTAGCTTTCTTTTTTCCTTTTGAATCCACCTTCAAATCTCCAGCAATCAAATATTGATATTTGGATGGTTTGATGGTGCCCATCATCACCAACTTGTCCTGTTCTTGTGTGAGAGATTCCATGAAATCTGCAAGGCTAGGAATCTTCCAGGTTCGAGCTATCAGTTTTGTGGCATAGAAGGTCGAAACAAACACTGAATAGTCAGGGCCTAGCTTCGAGAGGATGGCCAGTACGAGCTGATCATCTTTCTTTTCGATACCACACTGTTTCAGCTGCAAAACTAGTGCTTTGAACTTGGAGAAATATAGTTGCAGGGATTCAAATCTATTTGGACTCAGAGAAATCAGCTCATTTTCGATTTGATGTCCCCTCATCTCATCTGTATTTCCAAAAAGATCAGCAAGATTCTCCCATACTTCATTTGGTGATGTCAATCCATTAAGATGGAAAAGGAGGTCTCTGGAAATACTCAGACACAGGAGGCCATAAGCCTCATCCCTCCTGTTGTGCCATTTTATCTTCTCTGTAGCTGCATTGGGCTCTGCTTCTATTGCCTTAGTCACCCTGTAGAGGCCTTTTGCTCTCAATAGTATCTCCATCTCTGCTTTCCATTCAAAAAAATTGAAGGGAGTCAAGATAGTTTTCTGTGATTGATCCATAGCTTAGAAAATCTGTCCCGACTGTCAATAGAAGGATCCCAGTCACTGATGTCGAACCTGCAAAACATTTTTTTTTTGAAGGAGAGAAACAATATACAGTGGCTCTGATACCATGTGGAAATTGAACCAGGTGATAGATTAATTTTACTCACAACAATTAACAATTGATTATGCAAAATCACTCACAAAGAGACTGAAAATTGGAGCTGAACACTAAACTGTATTAAATCAGTGTACAATAGCCAACCCTGTAATAACATAGGTTGCTGAATAAATAACATACATCAGGGATTCGAATGCATGAGGAGCAATTCGAATCTAGCATAAAGCAGGCTTACTAAAAATAAGCAAATCCCCCATAGGTGTAAAAAGCTGATCCCAAATCTGTCATGGAGCTCACGAATTGGAAAAATGGCTTAGGTAAGCTAAAGAGTGGTGGAATGGTAGCTCATACATGCTTTTGCATGGAGAAAAGAGAGGAGGATGTGTAGGACAAAAAACTAGTTAACCTCACCTAGTCTAGCTTTTCCTTTGGCATTAAAACACTGAAAAAGCAGGGAATAAAGCAGAAAAAGCAGAAGGGCACCTAGGAGGCCAGGAATAAAGAAGATTTGATTCCTTGGGATTTCCCATGCTCTACATGAGTCAAATAAGGCAAGTTTGACCATTATGGATAGGCAAATGACAACTTGCACAAGGTGGGACACATGAACTAGGCAAATAAGACAGAAATAATTAAATTAATGTCTAAGTGGGTAAACTATGGGTTGATTATTCTAACATCATGAAAGTGTGGTGTGTTTGATTTGCACAAATTTGATTTTAGACGTAGGTAGTCTGGGTAGAATCATTAAAAAAAAAACTTATTTTTTTTTTTGGGTGTTGTAAGAACCCCATGAACTAATCCTTGTGCGAGATGGGAATAAACAACCAACAAAATGGATTCATAGGTGATCATCAATTTGGGAGAACTTTCTCAATCCTAGTTGCAGTTGGGAATTCTTCTGGTCAGGTAGAACACATCCTGACAGTAGTTAAGATTTTATCAACGCCTCTCGACATGACTAACGAACCAAATTCCCAAGAGCTACAAAATTATTTTCTTTGTAAGACTTTAGAATATGATGACACGTTGGGGACTACATCTAAAGGAGAAAATCCTGAAATTGAGGAGTTCTCAATAGATCCTCTATGTACTTTTGAAATCAATCAGTCAGGAGAAGGCGATATACATGACATGATGAATGAAGGAGAATATCAAGACTACATTGAAAGTTGGTTCCAAAAGGTAACCTGACCACAATACCATTCCTTCCTTCAGCACCTTCTGATACAAAAACAATAAGTCAGTTCATTTTCCATATACAGGTAATCACTATAACAACTTTTTCGTATGTGGATAAAGGTATATTTTTAATTTTGCTTCGCACTTGATTATAGTGTAAGAGTTCATATACTTGAATAGAAATGTTTTCTTTCTTCTTAGATTAAATAGGAAAATATGCATATAAATAAAAAGTTGCCTGCTTAGTTTAGAAATTAATGCAACTTCATTGTTTTTAAATTTCAATAAAACGAATAAGATCTTTAAACTGAATTTATACCTTCTCTCCAATCCATACTTTGAGGAGATTTATTATCACAACATCTCATAACCTATAAAAAGGAAAATACCACCGGGTAATATGAAATTGTGAGTGTTTTTAATAATGGTTCTAAAAAAATTGATACTGAACAAGTTGCATTTGGGGTAATGGATATCGATTGAAGGTATTTTATATTTAAAAGAACAAATAAAAGTATTTAAAAAGGGAAGTTATTTTGTTTCATTTGTTTCTTTATAAAATGATGATTTTTCTATAAATGAATTTTCTCAAACTTCCTAATTTGATTAAATTTCTGAAAGATAATCAAAATATGTTTGCTAGTTGTGCTGAGTTGTTGACTTTCTGTTTTAAGAAAAATATTAAAGGAAATGATTTTATTATATATTTGGAGACCTACTGTTTTCATTCATACAAGACTTAATCTTCTTTGTTTATACAAATTTTCTACCATCTATTTTTGTCTCAAGAAGTTTAACTTTTGAAAACCATAGCATACTAGTACACTTTGACTTGGTTTTACACTTGATTGAGCAAGCACTTTTACAAGTAGTAACTGATAAGAGCATTGAATTGTTATTCTTAGAGACACCACAATAAGCCCATAGGAAGATGGTTGTTAATATTAAATAATATTTTGGTTAGTATCCATTTGCTTTAAATACAAATAACTATAACCCCTTCATTGAATTAATATAACTGCATGTAACAACCCCGTTTTGAACCCATGGTATTGAAATTGTACATAATGTATATATTGTATTGAAATCATGGAGAGGAGATCAAGGCCAAGGCCCTACCATCAATTTGGTTTTTTGCGTATAGGTGATCAAGGTTGATACCTATGGTTATAGTGCTAGTAAAGAACAACATATAATGATATCACCATGTAAATATACAATTTAATAAAATACCACAGCTAGCTATGCACTTCAACGTAAGAGATGGGGGCATGATTTCACAAGGAATAGTGAGGGGAGTTAGTCAAATTCTTGAGCCAATAGAGTGAGACCAGATGTCAATGGGGGAACCCATAAACCATCAGCTACCTTTTGTCCTTTGTCCTCAATCATTCAATTCTTCTAGAAGAGCGGTTGAGGCAATTAATTCCTTGGGCAAAGAAAGGCATGGTAGTCGGTGTCATGACTGATCCTGCCTGCAACCTGTAGTCTGGGAAGTCGTGTTCTTGATTCTGAAGCAAGTAATCATAGAGGATGCATTCCAATCCATCTTTCATTGAGTCAGGGGAAGGTTTTGTTGTTTCTCAATGTTAATTATTGATCGATCATTCATTCACGATTGTGATCAACTATCTGAATTCGTATATATTTTTGGTTAGCAGAGTGTTGCTACATGTTTCTGCAAGTATTTTCCTTTGTCAAACCCTAGTTTTGTGTACAATGTTATGTTGAACTACAAAGTTGTATGAGACCATGTTTCTCTATGTTACAGAGTGAATCCCTCTGTTGTTGTGTCTCCATGTGTTTTGTTGTGATGTGCACCCTGGTTTGGGTCTAAACATAGATAATACTTAGGAGTGGAAGAGACGCTAAATGGGCTTGATAAACTTAGTGTAGAGAGGAACCTCACAAAAATATAAGAGTGGATGGTGAATCTTATATGCACACTGTTATCCAACTTTTTGTACCATAAGTTCGGTTACCTGAGGAGCCGCCAGTTGACACACTTGTTCAAAGTCTGATTCCAGTGTATCAGTTGATCCGTCTGCTTGTCTAGCCAATATTGGCTAGTCACTTTTTTATTTGAATAATTTTGACCATGGCCCCACGGGGTTTGTAATAAAATGTGCTAGTAGGATATTTTTGAGTGGTTCGGTCTCCTAAGACGTAGAATCTCAAATAGGGTATTCCAGGGAGTTTTTTGCCCCTGACAATTATGCTTTGCGTTCAGCCGAGTATAATTGACGAGGTTTTCTCCCGCTTCCTCCAAAGCTGGAATGCCCGATGTTGAATTCTGGGCCTTGGGGGGTTATTAGATCCCAACTGAGTGTTATAATCCTACTAGAAATTATTTAGATAGATCATGGTCATGTCCTAAGTCATCTGGACACATAAAAAAATTTCGAAAAAATATTTTTCGAACAGTGAAAAAATATTTTTAAATTTTTAATTACTTTTCCTAAGTTTTTTGGGTTAATTTTTCCATAAATTAAATGGAAAAGACCCGTTCATGATCCGGATTCAGAATTCAGTGATTGAAGGCTCTAACCTTAAGCCAAAAATCATTCTTGATCAGCCAGCCAGTCAGAACCAACTTTCAGATCAGCAATCGAACACATAATGCCTTTTTACTCAAAAACGTCAGTTTTGAGTAAAAAATGATTTTTTAGTAAAAAAATGATTTTTATTTAAAAAAAAATGATTTTTATTAAAAAAAATGATTATTTTGGAGAAAACTAAAACTCTCCAAATTAATCCAATTTTAATAAAATAAAAGGCTAAATGACATCTCATGGAACACTTATGATGATTGGAGTTATCATAACTCAGCTTCAGTCATCATTAAGAGAGAAATTAATTTATTATCAGTTATGAGACATGTCATCTCCAGCTAAAGATGAGATGGAGAGCTCTCATTGGTCCGGTGATTTGATCGAGGTGAAGACTAAAGCTTGCACCATCAGTGGGCTTCCCAAACCTAACAGAGGCTCCAGCCAGACCTAAGGATGAGCTTACCTACATCACACATGTGGGCTCATCCTTGGCTTGTTTTCAGTGCACAGGTTTGGAGTGGGGGCGTCTTGCTTGGATGGAGGCCTCCCCTCACTCCCGATTCTCCAGTTTAGGTCTGGGCTCTTTGTTAGGTGGCTAAGCTGGTTAGGGTTGGTTTTTTGGTTTTAGGGTTTTAGCACTCTCTCATTTGTTAAAAAGAGGCTCTTTCAGCTCTATTGAGGATAGATTGTTGTGTAGAGAAACTCTGGTGAAACTTTTGTAATTGCTTGTTGCTTCTATGCAACCATTGGAATAAAATTAAAGCTTTGGAGGCTCATGTGGTGTGATTCTTTGGATGATTGCACTTGATGGATGAGGTGATGTTGTTTTTATGTTGTTCTTTCTTGTTTATTTGAGATTATGATGTTATGCTTTAGAAGGCTTCTGTAAGAACATAAGAACAGGTATTTGCGGTTTGCAAGTTAGTTGTTTATTGATTTACTTCTAGAATTTAAAAAAGAGCATTGTTTTATTCAGTTGTAGTTCATGCTCTTCTTTATTTCAATTTGTGAACAATACATGATCTAATCTTTGTATGGAAAGTCTATGAGTGTTATTTTGCAGATCCTTCCATCCAACCAAGAAGAATTTTGAGCTCAGCTGCATCTTCTTCTCTTGGAGTCAAGTACGCTTTTCCGGTAATTGCATGCTTCATGAGATCCAAGTGCTTTAAAAAGATCCACAGGTTTGACCATTCTCTCCTTGCTTTTATTCATCATTCAAATTAAAAAGTCTTTATTTTCTTGGGATTAGGGCACGTTTGGGATAAAGTGAACATTCATTCACTTAGCCTTTGCCCCGGTTGGCTGTCCTGTGCTTTATTTTCAGCCTTTTAGGCCTTTTATTTGCAGCCTTTCCTTCCCTTTGTTCGCTGTCCACTTTTTCCCACTTTTTGCCCTTTTGGACAGCCCTCTTTTGCCTCTTTGTTCCACTTTTTGCAGCCCCTTTCCATCCTCTTTTCGGGCCATATTTTGGGTTGTATTTTCATCCTTTTAGGCCTTTTATTTGCAGCATTTCCTTCCTTTTGTTCGCTGTCCACTTTTCCCCATTTTTACCCTTTTGGACAGCCCTCTTTTTCCTCT
>LPNX010879524.1:50341-64653 GCA_001517045.1 Pseudotsuga menziesii | reverse complement strand
GATTAATAAAAAGAGCTGAGTGGGAGGAAGTCTCCTTCCTTTTCTACTTCCCCTATTTTGGGGAAGTGTGTCTTGTGTTCATTTTCATGATTTACTTAGAATAGTTTTCCTTCAGCAATTAGTTTAATTCTTTGATTGGACTTAGTTTCATTCTTACTAATTTCTAGATTCATCATTGCTGGTTGGTATCTTGTTATAAATTGTTAAATCATAAGAAGAACCAAAATCTCTTGAATCTCACCATAAGGTGGATCAAGAGTGCTCTCTATCGGAGAGTTTTAATCAACCACCTTTCATATTAATTATTGTGTTTGTTTAATTCAAATCATCCATAAGTAAGACTCTTGAACTTGCAAAAACACAAGTCAAGAGCACTCTCTATCGGAGAGCATCCTAGGTTTGCATAATCCTTGCATTAGTTTCATCTAGATTAGCTAAGTCTCTTGAACCATTGTCATAAGACAAGGTCAAGAGCGCTCTCTGTCGGAGAGTTTTAATTAATTAACTTAATAAAATTCGCAACTCACATCCCTTTAATTAATTAACCCCCTCCCCCCTTTGCCAGATTATGCTCTGACCGATCTTCGATCGGAATACCCAGAAACGGCATTGGATCTCTAAACCCCACAAGAGGAACTTAACTAAAACTTTTCCTTATAACCAACACACCGGCGTTGTTCGATAAATACCGAGGCATGTGGGCAAATTCCAAGTGTGGACGCCGGGCTACCTAATCTGGGCACTAGTAGTTAAGTTATTGAACACTTACCTTTGACCCCAGACAGGTCTGTCATGTCTTCGAATGGAGCCACTGAAGGTATTACCGGTTAGGACATCCAGCCACCATAAGTGAAGATCACAAACAAAAAAACTCTTAAAATCTACCAAGAGCACTTGCAAAACCTAATACTCACTAGCTTAAATTCCTAGACTTTATTTCACATGCTTATTTGACTCCATAAGGCACTGGTCCTTTGTTATATTGGATTAATTTTCTATCTTGATCAACTGTCTATGGTCCATTTCAATTGATTATATTTGAATGCTTAAGTTATAAGTCTGGAATCTTTTCTTATATGTGTGATCTCTTGTTAGAAACGTGGATTTATTTAATTAATCATCATCCCATTAATATTAATCACTTCAAATCATAATAACTCATAAACAACACCCATCCGCATCCGCAACTAATCAAAGAACTTTAACAACTTAAGAGCCATAGAAACTCTTTTGTAGGGACTACCCCCCTTGGCTTCGTTAGGAGTTAGCCTAAATGGAGGAGCTAGGAGTAGGTGACAGTACCTAGCTCTGTGCTTTCCCCCAAGGTCACACCTCTCCCACTTTCCCAAGTGAGGAGACAGCTTTCGGAAGATTTCTGTTGCTGGTGTGCAATCGGCGGACAACACACACCTTGAAGAGCAATGGAAGGGAAGGCATAGCCCGAAGGACCATGGAGCAGAGAAGGGGATGCTTCGTTGTGTTGGGTGTGTAGGTATTGTGGATGTCAAGCCAGATATATCTTATGGAGGTGTGACTAGCTCTTGAATGAGACACTAGCTTATCTATTCTTCCTTTCCACTGCCTTAGCATCCTGATAAACCCAAACATAGATTGTCTTGGTTGATAACCTGATAAACCCAATTCTATATTGGCTGGGTTGGGAATCCTGATAAAATCAATTGTATATTGGCTTGGTTGGGAAGCCTAATAAACCCAATCAAAATTTTTCTTCGCTAAGCATCCTAATAAACCCAACCGGTAGTTGGCTTGACTGTGTCTTGTTGTGCATTTGGTCATGTGTGATCCTTGGCTAGAAATCCTGATAAACCCAACTGTGAATGTTGGCTTGGCTGAGTATCTTGATAAACCTAACAATGAGATGGCTTGGTTGTGTAGCCTAATAAACCCATATGTTGGCTTGGCTAGTCCTTAATGTTAATATTGGCTTGACTGTGTGCAGTCTTATAAACACAACTGTTAGCTAGCTTGGTTGAATAACCTATGAAAACTAGCAATGAGTGTTAGAATAATAAACCCATATTTAATCACCTTAGACATTAATTAATCCAATTTTTGTCTTATTTGCCTAGTTTCCATATTCCACCTTATGCAAGTTGTCCTCCACACATCCAAAGTGGTAAAAATTGATAAATTTGAGTCATGGAGTGCTTGGGAAACCACTTGGAATCAAATCGACTTTATTCCTGGCCTTCCTAGCACATGTCTACTTTTTCTGCTTATTGCCTGCTTTTTTTGAGTTTTAAGGCAATTGGGAAAGTTTGACTAGGTGAAGTTAACTTGTTTTTTGTCCTCATCATCCTCCACTCTTTTCTCCTAATAAAAGAATGTATGAGTTGTCCTTCCATCATCTATTATCTTGCCTAATTGATTTTGTGAATTCGTGATCTCCTGGACAGATTTGGAAACTGCTTTATGCACCTATGGGGGATTTGCTTAGGTTTAGTAAGCCTGCTTTTGACCAAATTCAAATGGAATCCTTATGCATTTGAATATATCATGTAATTATTTATTGTGGCAGCCTATGACTTCACAGGGTTGGATATTGTCCACTTATTCAATATAGATTAGTGTTATGCTCCATATTCAGTCTCCTTTGTGAGTAATTTTCATGTTTAATTGGCAATTTTTGTGAGTGTAATTGTTCTAACACCTAGGTTCAATTTCCACATGGTATCAGAGCCTTTGTAGATCAATTTCTCTCCTTCCAATTTGTTATTGTAGGTTTGACATCATTGACTGGGAGCATTCTGCTGACTGAAAAGACAATTTCTAAGTTATGGATCAATCTCAGAAGATCATCTTGACTCCATTTAAATTCTTTGAATGGAAAGAAGAGATGGAGATACCGTTGAGAGTGAAAGGCCTCTATAGAGTGACTATGGAAATTGAAGCATATCCCAATGCAGCTACAGAGAAGATTAAATGGCACAACACGAGGGATGAGGCCTTTGGTCTCATGTGTCTGAGCATATCCAGAGACCTCCTTTTCCATCTTGATGGATTAAAATCACCAAATGAAGTATGGGAGAAGCTTATTGAGCTTTTTGGTAAGAAAAATGAGATGAGGGGACATCAAATTGAAAATGAATTGATCTCCCTGAGTCCCAATAGCTTTGAATCCCTGCAACTCTATTTTTCCAAGTTCAAAGCCCTTGTTTTGCAGCTAAAACAATGTGGGATCGAAAAGAAGGATGAGGAACTAGTTTTGGCCATACTCTCGAAGCTTGGCCCTAACTATTTAATGTTTTTTTCGACCTTCCATGCCACAAAGTTGACATCTCGAGCCTAGAAAATGCCTAGCCTTGCAGATTTCATGGAATATCTCACACAAGAACAAGATAAATTGGTGATGATGGGCACCATCAAACCTTCCAAAGACCAAGCTCTAGTTGTTGGAGATTCAAGGGTGGATTCAAAAGGCAAGAAGAAAGCTAAGAAGCAACCTGAGCAAAAGAGAGACAAGAACAAGTCTCCAGAGGAGCCTCAAGGTTCCAAGAAGAACCCCCAGAAGAAGAAGAAGAAAGGAGAAATGAGCAAGTGCGCATACTGCAGTAAGGGAAATAATTCTGAAAGCTCCTGCATGAAGAATCAAATTGACATGCTGACCCAACTCTTGGAGAAGAATGGCATCTCCCTTCCTGACAGCTCAAAGAAGAGGGAAGGAGGATCAAATTCATAAGACAGAGAGAGAGTTCATGCATTGGTTGCTGGCACATCAAGCTCACCTAGTTTCATCATTGATTCTGGAGCTTCAAGACATATGGTTTCGACCAAGGAGGAATTTACCTCACTTGACATGTTGAAAGTTCCACCAATTGTACTGGGAGATGACTCTCTCACTGAAAGTTTGGGCAAAGGGAGGATTGATCTTGACCATGGTAAGTTCAGCAATGTATGTATGTTCTAGGTCTTGCCTCTAACCTCTTATCAGTGTATCAGATGACCCACACAAGGTCTCCAAATAAGTTCATATTCTCCCCTGATGAAGTTGAGATCACAGAGATCTCAAGTGGTAAATTCATTGCAAAAGGAGTTGCAAATCACACTTCGAAGGTATACATGTTCTCACACTTCCTACCCTACTCAAACCCCTCTGCTCTTCTGATTCATGCTAATGAGGCAAGAAAGATTTGGCATGAAATATTTGGCCACCTTAATTACAAGTATCTTTCTGATCTTAGTGAAAAATAAATGGTCATAGGGTTACCAAAGATTAAGTTTTCCAAAGGAGTCTGTCAAGGTTGCATCTTAGGAAAACACCCAGAGCATAAATTTGAGAAAGCTAGTCATGAGAGAACCTCTGCACCTCTTGAGTTGATCCACAGTGATGTTGCTGGCCCATTTCCTCATATGTCAATGAGTTAGGCAAAATATGCATTGACATTCATAGATGACTTTTCCAGGTATTGCTGGGTTTACTTCCTGAAACACAAGTCTGAATTTTATGGTCTCTTCAAAGTATTTAAGGCTTAGGTTGAAAACCAGTCTCGGAGGAAACTCAAGGTCCTCAGATATGACAATGATGGTGAGTATGTCAAGTCTGAGTTCATTCAATATTGTGTAGATGCAGGTATTCAGATGTAGCATTCTATCCCTTACACACCACAACAAAATGGTGTTGCTGAGAGGAAGAACAGATCACTGAAAGAGATGGCAACATGCATGATGGAGGCTAAGAATTTTCCACCAAAGTTTTGGGCCAAAGCTATAAACTGTGCAGCCTATATCCAGAATAGGGTGCCTCATAAACAACTTGATGGTATGACTCCTTTTGAAGCATGGAGTGGGCACAATCCAAATGTGACCCATTTCAAGATTTTTGGCTCAAGGGCTTGGGCTAGAATTCCAACAGAAAAGAGGAAGGCTTTGCAGCCCCAAAGCCAAGAGTGTCTATTTGTTGGGTACTATGAAGATTCAAAAGGGTACAAGCTGATCAATTTGAGCACAAACAAAGCATTCATTGAAAGGAGTGTTTAGTTCCAAGAAGAGCCTTTAGCAGCAGTGGAAGTTGGAGTATCCTCTTCACCACCAAAACCATTGAATGTGAGTGAAGAGATAGTTGAACTTGCTGATTCTGATATGTTTGATAATGATGATTTAATTGCAGATCCTAACAGTCCTACAAGACCAAAATGGGCAGCAAATACCATTCATGCAGCTGGAGAACTAGCTGGAAATCCTAATGATCCTAGGAGGACTAGATCTTAGTTTGAGAGTGCTCTGTGCATGAAAGATCCTATGTTTGCAGAGAAATGCTATATGATGGTTCAATCAGACCCACAGACATATGAAGATGAGGCAAATGATCCAATATGGAAAACAGCCATGAAAGAAGAGTTCGGCTCACTCCAGAAGAACAACACTTGGGAGCTGGTTGATCTTTCCACAGGGAGGAAGCTAGTTCAGTGTAAGTGGGTTTACAAAACCAAATTTGCTGCTGATGGTTCACCTCTAAAATACAAGGCCAAATTAGTATCCAAGGGCTACTCATAGGTACATGGCATAGAATACAATGAGACCTTTGCACCAGTGGAAAAGATGGACTCCATCAGGCTAGCCTTAGCCATTGCAGCTTCGAAGCAGTGGGAGGTACATCACATGGATGTGAAGTGTGCTTTCCTAAATGGAGATATCACTGAATAGATTTACATGCAGCAGCCTAAAGTATTTTCTACTAATCCATCTCTTGTGTGTAGGCTAAAGAAGTCATTGTATGGGCTTAAGCAAGCCCCCAGGGCTTGGTATGCCAAGATTGATGGCTTTCTGCTATCATTGAATTTTGTTCGATGCAAGTCAGATACAAATGTCTATTTGAAGCTGATTCATGGTTCATTAATGTTTATTTTCTTATATGTTGATGACCTTCTCATTACAGGAATCTCAAAGGATGAAATTGCCTCCTTGAAGGATGCTATGAACCATGCCTTCTTTATGACTGATTTGGGGTTATTGAGCCAATTCTTGGGGCTCGAGATTGCTCAAAACAAAGATGGAATAAAAGTACATCAGTCCAAGTATGCCTTGTATTTTCTGAACAAATTCAACATGAATGATTGCAATCCAAGCAAGACTCCTTTCCTTTCAGGAGTTACTTGAAGAAGCTGATTCTTCACCTATGGTAAACAATACACTGTATAGGAAATTGATTGGATGTTTTGTTGTATCTTACACATACTCAAACTGATATTTCTTATGCAGTAAGTGTGGCTTCAATATACATGGATCAGCCTCATGAGATCCATTGGAGAGAATCCAAAAGGATCCTTAACTTTTTTCAGGGAACAAGGACTCATGGGATCTTCTACAAAGCTAAATCTGATCTTGATTTGATTGGGTTTACTGACAGTGATTGGGAAGGTGACAACACAAATCAAAATTCAACATCAGGATATGTGTTCATGCTTGCTGAAGGGCCAATCAGATGGTCAAGCAAGAAATAGAGTGCCATTGCACTCTCATCTACAGAAGCAGAGTACAGAGGAGTTGTAAATGCAACAACTCAATGTTTATGGTTGAAGGGGTTGCTTGGTGAGTGTGGCTTCGAATCAGAATAATCAACTACTATCTATTGTGATAATCAGAGTACCATTCAAATCAGCAATGATCCAGTTCAGAAACAGAGAACCAAACACATTGAGATCCATATGCACTACATCAGACAGCTTGTGCATGATGGCACCATTCACCTACTCTTCTGTTCATCTTCAGAACAAGTAGCAGATATCTTCACCAAATTTTTTTGTAAGAAGACATTCAGCAATCTCAAATCACTGCTTGGTATTTTTTATCATGCTTTGAAGCATGATTGATGACAATATTTTCAAATTTTGTTTTACTGTCCATGTTTAAGGGAGGATTTTTCCCACTGGGTTTTTGCCTCTTCCCTTGGTTAAATGGACATGCAGTATGTAAAGGGTGACTAAGCCTTGTTTCTAGGCCCTATAATTTTATGATATTTTACTCATAATTTATCCTTAAGGGGGGGTGTTAGAATAATCAACCCATAGTTAATCACCTTAGACATTAATTAATCCAATTTTTGTCTTATTTTCCTAGTTTCCATATTCCACCTTATGCAAGCTGTCCTCCACACATCCAAAGTGGTCAAACTTTATAAATTTGAGTCATGGAGCACTTGGGAAACCACTTGGAATCAAATCTACTTTATTCCTGGCCTCCCTAGTGCATGTCTTCTTTTTCTGCTTTATTGCTTGCTTTTTCTGAGTTTTATGGCAATTGGGAAAGTTTGACTAGGTGAAGTTAACTTTCTTTTGTACTCATCGTCCTCCACTCTTTTCTCCTAAGAAAAGCATGTATGAGTTGTCCTTCCATCATCTATTATCTTTCCTAATTGTTTTTTCCAATCCGTGAGCTCCTAGACAAATTTGGAAACTGTTTTATGCACCTATGGGGGATTTGCTTAGATTTAGTAAGCCTGCTTTTGACCAAATTTGAATGGCATCCTTATGTATTCAAATATATCATGTAATTATTTATTGTGGCAGCCTATGACTTCACAGGGTTAGCTATTGTACACTTATTCAATACAGATTAGTATTCTGCTCCATATCCAGTCTCCTTTGTGAGTAATTTGATTGTGTAATTGGCAATTTTTGTGAGTGAATTTTTCTAACACCTGGGTTCAATTTCCACAATGATATGGATTGGATGAGTAGGATGTGAAACCCATCTATTATTGGATTATTTCCTGCATCTTGATAAAACTAATTGTGTGTTGGCTTGGCTGGACAGTCTAATAAACCCAACTAAAGCTTGGATTCACTATGTGTGATATCATCTAGATGTGTGTGAGTTTGTTGTTTCCTAGTTCCTTGTGGAATTCATGCCCATATCGGGGGTGGAATTTTTGTTGAGATATTAATGAAAACAACTAGCCTATGGTTGGGTGGAACGTTGCAGTGACATAGCTAGTTGCAGGACAACTTCATATTCAAGATAACTATTCTCTGTTATTCTTATTTACGCAATGTATGTGTTTATGAATGTGTTGAATATGATGAATGCTTGCTAATTATTTCAGTAGAGTTTACAGTTTTTAAATGTTCTTGCATTTGCATCTATATATTCCTTGTATGTTTCAATGCATTCTGCTTATGATCATGGAGGCTAGAAGTCGGGTTATAGTGTCAGAAGGCATCTGACTTAAGAATTTCTGCACCATGGAGTCCACCTACAGAAGGTAGAATATGGGAGGCAGAAGAGAGAAGTTGAAACAAAGCAGAATGTTGGTTTCCACACCTCAGAATCCTCCTGCAGAAGGAGGAAGTTAGAAGTGCAAAAAGTGCCAGAAATTCCAAGGAAAAATTGTGTTTTCCACACCCCAGAATCCGCCTACGGAAGGTGGGAGGTAGAAAATGGAAAAAAGGTTAAGGAAAAAAGTTGTTTTTATGATTTATGAGGTCCGTAGTCGAAGGAAAAAAGGCAGAAGTTGGAAGGTGGAAAGTGGACAAGTCAAGGTATCAAATTTTGAGTTTTCAATTCCTGAGTTCCGTAGTAGACGACGAAAAGGTGGAATGAAAAAGGAATAAATTTGGGTAAGGAATTCCATCGTTTGTTAGTTTTATGATTCTCAATTTCCGCAGCAGAATCCAGAAAGGCGGAATGCGGAAGGTGGAAATGTGGGTAAGGAATTCTGTCATTTGTTTAGATTTCCAATTCCTGGGTTCTACAGTGGAAGGCAGAAAGGCAGAAGGAGGAAGGAGGAAAGTGGTTTGAATGAGTCTATCGTACATTACGTTTCTGGTTCCTAGATTCCGCAGAGAAAGGAGGAAAGGATAATGCAGAAAGAAGAGTGTAGAAAGGACAGGTTCAGTGTTGAAATGACCTTTCTGATTATAGAGTGGATCTGTCAAGGGCGCAATGAGTATTACAATGGTTTTAAATCCTGAGAATGAATTTCAAAAGATGTTACATAACCCAAGACTTTGTTAGAGAGAAATAAGTAATAAGTTTTAAATTATTCTGCATATCAATCAGGTGTGGGGGCATCGGGTTCATGACATCGTGGGATATCAGAGTAGTTGGGACGCTACATTGTGGTATCGGAGAGAAGTTGTAGCCACGTTTCTCCTCCGGGGTGGGAGGGGATGTGACATTGTAGTATCATAGCTAATGGTTACAACATTGGGCCTAGATGGGCCAAGTGAATAGTTTTCAGAGCTATTGGTTCCATGGTAACTGGGTTTTGAATTCTGAGATTGTCTAACAGCATGTTTATTAACACATTTTGTAGAGTCATAGTGCATATTGGAAGAGTGGGTTTTGGATTGGCCATGAGAACCTACAGCATGAATGATGCATAGGATCCCTATGAGCATGACGTAGATGCTATGGGGGGAAACATTCGATTTGGAAATGTTGAAATATAATCCAATGGAAGGAGATACCAAGATAATCCCCCAGATATTTCAGCCACCATGAGAATCCTAAAGGTGGAGATGCAAATTTACAGAGAAGATAATGAAAGAATGATTAAATCTCGGGAATAGCAGAATCAGTTGAATGCATCCATGCTGCAGAGTTTGAAAAACATCCTAAGGCAGATGAACTCTGTGCATCAAGTTGTAAATCCAGAAGGAAGGAAGAGAACTAATAGAAGAAGAAAGAGGTCTTCTAGTGGATCATCTAACTCTGAGGGATCCACTTGGGGATCAATATCTTCATCTCACAGGAATAAGAGGAAGAGGTGTTACAGGAACAGTTCACCTGATTAATTTAAGAAGGCAAGTCCTCCTACCTTTAATGGTGAGGTAAATACTGTTCAAGGCCAAGGCCCTGCCATCAATTTGGTGTTTTTTTAATAGGTGATCGAGGTTGATACCTATGGTTATAGTGCTAGTCAAGAACAACATATATTGATATCACCATATAAATATACAATTTAATAAAATACCATAGCTAGCTATGCACTTCAATGTAAGAGATGGGGGCATGATTTAACATGGAATAGTGAGGGGAGTTAGTCAAACACATGAGCCAATAGAGTGAGACTAGATGTCAATGGGGGAACCCATAAACCATCAGCTACCTTTTTTCCTTTGTCCTCAATAATTCAATTCTTCTAGAAGAGCGGTTGAGTCAATTAATTCCTTGGGAAAAGAAAGGCATGGCAGTCGGTTTCATGACTGATCCTACCGACAACCTGCAGTCTGGGAAGTCGTGTTCTTGATTATGAAGCAAGTAATCATGGAGGATGCATTCCAGTCCATATTTCATTGAGTCGGGGGAAGGTTTTTTTGTTTCTCAATGTTAATTGTTGATTGATCATTCATTCACGATTGTGATCAACTATCTGAATTTACATATATATTTGGTTAGCAGAGTGTTACGACGTGTTTCTACAAGTATTTTCCTTTGTCAAACCATAGTTTTTGTGTACAGTGGTATCATGAACTACAAAGTGGTATGAGACCATGTTTCTCTTTGTTACAGAGTGAATCCATCTGTTGTTATGTCTCCATGTGTTTTGTTGTGATGTGCACTTTTGTTTGGGTCTAAACATATCCAATACTTAGGAGTGGAAGAGACGCTAAATGGCCTTGATAAACTTAGTGTAGAGAGGAACCTCACGAAAATATAAGAGTGGATGGTGAATATTATATGCACACCCTGAAGAGAAATGGAAGGGAAGGCATTGCCCGAGGGACTGCAGAGCAGAGAAGGGGATGCTTCATTGTGTTGGGTGTGTAGGTATTGTGGATTCCAGGCCAGATAGATCTTGTGGAGGTGCCCCTAGCTCTTGAATGAGACACTAGCTTATCCATTCTTCCTTTCCACTACCTCAGCATCCTGATAAACCCAAACATAGATTGTCTTAGTTGATAACCTGATAAAGCCAATTCTATATTGGATTGGTTGGGAATCCTGATAAACCCAATTGTATATTGGCTTGGTTGGGAAGCCTAATAAACCCAATCAAAATTTGTCTTGGCTGAGCATCCTAATAAACCCAACTAGTAGTTGGCTTGACTGTGTCTTATTGTGCATTTGGCCATGTGTGATCCTTGGATAGAAATCCTAATATACCCAACTGTGAATGTTGGCTTGGATGAGTATCTTGATAAACCCAACAATGAGATGGCTCGTTTGTGTAACCTAATAAACCCATATGTTGGCTTGGCTAGTCCTTAATGTTATTATTGGCTTGACTATGTGCAGTCTTATAAACACAATTGTTAGCTATCTTGGCCGAATATCCTATGAAACCCAGCAGTGAGATGGCCTATCTGAGTAGGCTATGAAACCCATCTATTATTGGATTATTGACTACATCCTGATAAACCTAATTGTGTGTTGTCTTGGATGGACAGTCTAATAAAATCAACTGAATCTTGGCTTAACTATGTGTGATATGATCTGGATGTGTGTGAGCTGTTGTTTCCTAGTTCCTTGTGGAAGTCATGCCCATCTCAGGGGTGGCAGTTGTGATGAGAGATTAATGAACACAACTGGCCTATGGTTGGATGGAACATTGCTGCGACATAGCTAGTTGCAGGACAAGTTCATCTTCAAGATAACTATTCTCTGTTATTCTTATTTACGCAATGTATGTGTTTATGAATGTGGTGAATATGATGAATGCTTGCTAATTATTTCAGTAGAGTTTACAGTTTTTAAATGTTCTTGCATTTGCATCTATATATTCCTTGTATGTTTCAATGCATTCTACTTATGATCATGGAGGCTAGAATCCGGGTTATAGTGTCAGAAGGGATCTGACTTAAGCGTTTTCGCACCATGGAATTCACCTACAGAAGGTGGAATGTAGGAGGCAGAAGAGAGAAGTTTAAACAAAGCAGAATGTTGGTTTCCACACCTTATAATCCTCCTACAGAAGGAGGAAGTCAAAAGCGCAAAAAAATCCAGAATTCCAAGGAAAAAATGTGTTTTCTACACCATGGAATCTGCCTACACAAGGTGGTGTTGTCCGTCGATTGCACACCAGCAACAAAAATCTTCTAAAAGCTGTCTCCTCACTTGAGAAAGTGGGAGAGGTGTGACCTTGGGGGCAAGCACAGAGCTAGGTACTGTCACCTACTCCTAGCTCCTCCGTTTAGGCTAACTCCTAACGAAGCCAAGGGGGGTAGTCCCTACAAAAGAGTTTCTATGGCTCTTAAGTTGTTAAAGTGTTTTGATTAGTTGTAGATGCAGATGGGTGTTGTTTAGGAGTTATTATGATTTGAAGTGTTTGTTTATTATGAATATGACACTAAATCAAAAGCAATCCAGGTTGCTAACAAGAGATTACAAAGGTGAGCAAAAATTATAGACTTTAATAGTGCATTCAGAGAAAGAAATTATGATAAACCATAGACCATTGATCAAATAATATGATTATGCAAATTAAAAAGGACCAGTGCCTTATGGAGTCAATGAAGCTGAAATGCGCCAGAGAATTAAACACAAGTCTAGAAATCAAGCTAGTGAATGTTAGGTTTTGCAAGTGCTCTTGGTATATTTTAAGATTTGTTTTGTTTGTGATCTTCACTTATGGTGGCTAGATGTCCTAACCGGTAATACCTTCAGTGGCTCCATTCGAAGACATGACGGACCTGTCTGGGGTCAAAGGTAAGTGTTCAATAACTTAACTACCAGTGCCCAAATTAGGTATCCCGGCGCCCACACTTGAAATTTTCCCATATGCCTTGGTATTTATCGAACAACTCCGATGCGTTGGTTATGGGGAAAAGTTTTAGTTAAGTTCCTCTTGTGGGGTTTAGAGATCCAATTCCGTTTCTGGGTATTCCGATCGAAGATCGGTCAAAGCATACTCCGACAAAGGGGGAAGGGGGTTAATTAATTAAAGGGATGTGAGTTGTGAATTTTATTAAGTTAATTAATTAAAACTCTCTGACAGAGAGAACTCTTGACCTTGTCTTATGATAGTGGTTCAAGAGACTTAGCTAATCTAGATGAAACTAATGTAGGGGTTATGCAAACCTAAGATGCTCTCCGATAGAGAGTGCTATTGACTTGTGCTTCTGCAAGTTCAAGAGTCTTACTTATGAGGATTCATTGATTAAACAAGCACAAGATAAAATTAGTTGATTGGACTCTCCGACAGAGAGTACTCTTGATCCACCTTATGGTGTGATTCAAGAGATTTGCACAGCTGATTTACTTAGAAAGATAAAAAATTGAAAGAACTAAGTAATCAACTTAATTAAAAAGTGATGAATTGACAATTAGTATTCTAAGATTAATAAACAAATCTAATTTAAGTATGAACAAGTAAACACAACACAATCCTCCCCAAATAGGGGAGGATGAGAGTGGGGACTTAAAAACCCCACTCAAGCACACGATCTTTATTAAACTTTATTGCAATATGCCTTAAGGATTTTAATCCTTGAAAGGACTTTTCCAATAAAAACAAAGTAACTCTACAATTATTAAAACTTGTAAAAAGGAGAGTGTTTTTTCTTTACTTGAAATTTTTCTTGAAATTTTTCTCGAACTTTATAAAAAGGGAAAAGAAAAAGCTTGAATGAAAACAAAAGAACAAGACAAAAGAAGGCTGAAATAAAAGGAAGCGAAGGGGAAGAAAGAGGGAAGGCAAAGAGGAAGTCAAAAACAAGAAAATGGAGGAAAAGGACAGCGAACCAAGAAGCTAAGGGATGAACAAAATTGAGGAAAATGGGACAGCGAACAATGAAATAAGTGGCTGTCATAAAAAGTGCAAAACGGGACAGCAAACAATGAAATAAGTGGTTGTCATAAAAAGTGCAAAATGGGACAGCGAACCATGAAATAAGTGGTTGTCATAAAAAGTGCAAAATGGGACAGAGAACCATGAAATAAGTGGCTGTCATAAAAAGTGCAAAATAGGACAGCAAACAAAAAGTAAAAGCAATGGCCAAAAACAAGGTTAAAGGAAGCCCAAAAACTAGGGCAAAAAGAGACAAACAAGGGAAGAAAGCTAGGGCACACTAGGGCTGTCCAAAATGGAAAAAAGGGATGGTAAAAGAGAGAGAGAAAACAGGGCAGCGATGAAGAAAAAGTGAGAAAAGGAAAACAAGTCAAGGAGCAAAGGGAGAACTAGAGGAAGGAAGTTCGGTAACCAAGAAAGTGTTTAAATTTATGAAAGACTTTAAGATGGAACTTTGGAGGAAGATCTCCTTGTTTTTTCCTCTTGGAAAAAGCCAAACTCTCTGTAGGTCCTGAAATTCAACAATGTTAGAAGGTTCTTATGATGATGGAGATGAGTTTGATGCAGCTAAGCTCGCACCCTTCTCCAAATGGCGAGATCTGTAAAGAAAATCCAACTTTAT
>LPNX010879524.1:7341-50218 GCA_001517045.1 Pseudotsuga menziesii | reverse complement strand
CCCAGACCTAAACTGGAGAACCGGGAGTGAGGGGAGGCCTCCACCCAGGCAAGGCGCCCCCACTCCAAACCTGTGCACTTAAAACAAGCCAAGGATGAGGCCACATGTGTGAGTCTGGATGTAGGTAAGCTCATCCTTTAGGTCTGGCAGGAGCCTGAGCTAGGTTTCGGAAGCCCACTGATGGTGTAAGCTTCAGTCTTTACCTCGATCAAATCACCAGACCAATGAGAGCTCTCCATCTCATCTTTAGCTAGAGATGACATGTCTGATAATTGATAATAAATTAATTGCTCTCTTAATGATGACTGAAGCTGAGTTATGATAACTCCAATCATCATAAGTGTTCCATGAGATGTCATTTATCCTTTTATTTTATTAAATTTGGATTAATTTGGAGAGTTTTAGTTTTCTCCAAAATAATCTTTTTTTTTAATAAAAATCATTTTTTTACTAAAAATCATTTTTTACTCAAAACTGACTTTTTTGAGTAAAAATGCATTATGTGTCCGATTGCTGATCTGAAAGTTGGTTCTGACTGGCTGGATGATCAAGAATGATTTTTGGCTTAAGGTTAGAGACTTCAATCAGTGAATTCTGAGTCCAGATCATGAACGGGTTTTTTCCATTTAATTTATGGAAAAATTAACCCAAAAAACTTAGGAAAAGTAATTAAAAAATAAAAAATTATTTTTCACTGTTCGAAAAAGATTTTTTCAATTTTTTTTTTATGTGTCCAGATGACTTAGGACATGACCATGATCTATCTAAATAATGTCTAGTAGGCTTATAACACTCAGTTGGGCTCTAATAACCCCCCAAGGCCCAGAATTCAACATCGGGCATTCCAGCTTTGGAGGAAGCGGGAGAAAACCTCGTCAATTATACTCGGCTGAAGGTAAAGCATAATTGTCAGGGGCAAAAAACTCCCTGGAATACCCTATCTGCAATTCTACGTCTTCAGAGACTGAACCACTAAAAAAATATCCTACTAGCACATTTTATTACAAACCCCGTGGGGCCATGGTCAAAATTATTCAAATATAAAAGTGACTAGCCAATATTGGCTAGACAAGCAGACGGATTAACTGATACACTGGAATCAGACTTTGAACAAGTCTGTCAACTGGAGGCTCCTCAGGTAACCCAACTTATGGTACAAAAAGTTAGATAACAGGTGGGAGGTAGAAAATGGGAAAAAGGTTAAGGAAAAAAGTTGTTTTTCTGATTTTCAAGGTCTGCATTCCAAGGCAGAAAGGCAGAAGTTGGAAGGTGGAAAGTGGACAAGTCAAGGTATCGAATTTTGAGTTTTCGATTCTTAAGTTCCACAGCAGACGACGGAAAGGTGGAATGCAAAAGGCAGAAATGTGGGTAAGGCATTCCATCGTTTGTTAGTTTTCTGATTCCCAATTTCCACGGCAGAAGCCAGAAAGGAGAAATGAGGAAGGTGGAAATGTGGGTAAGGAATTCCATCGTTTTTTTAGATTTCCAATTCCTGAGTTCCACAGTGGAAGGAGGAAAGGTGGAAGGAGGAAGGAGGAAAGTGGTTTGAATGACTCTATCGCACATTACGTTTCTGGTACCCGGATTCCGCAGCGAAAGGAGGAAAGGATAATGCAGAAAGGACAGGTTCAATGTGGAAATGACCTTTTTTATTATAGAGTGGATCTGTCAAGGGAAAAATGAGTGTTACAATGGTTTTAAATCCCGAGAATGAATGTCAAAATATGTTACATAACCCAGGACTTTGTTAGAGAGAAATAAGTAATAAGTTTTAAATTATTCTACATATCAATCAGGTGTGTGGGCATCGGGTTCATGACATCACGGGATATCAGAGTAGTTGGTACGCTACAGTGTGGTATCAGAGAGAAGTTGTAGCCGCATTTCTCCTCCAGGGTGGGAGGGGACATGACATTGTGGTATCATAGCTAATGGTTACAACATTGGGCCTAGATGGGCCAAGTGAATAGTTTTCAGAGCTATTGGTTCCATGGTAACTGGGTTTTAAATTATGATATTGTCTAACAGCATGTTTATTAACACATTTTGCAAAGTCATAGTGCATATTGGAAGAGTGGGTTTTGGATTTTCCATGTGTCATGTCCCCATATTTTGGGACATTAAAAGTGTTGACCATGATGAAATTCCTAGGGGCTCAAATCGACATTAATTATTATTCCTAGGAAAAATATTGCTAATAATTGTTCTAAGGCATGGTTTTAATTTTATTTCAGCAATTTTATTTATTATGCACAATAATGATGTGGAATTAAGGTTTCCATGTCAAGAGGGCGCATTGGGGAAAGCTAGTAAACTTGCCTTGGATGGAAAAATGGATACAATGCAAAAGAAGGAAAAAGAAACATGTCATAGTAAAGATAGAAACTATCCAAATTAGTTTCTAATTTGGTGCAAGGATGAAAAGAAAGGAAAGATTACCTTATGCACAAACTTACTAATTAATCAAGGAAGGAGTAGTTTCTATTTTGGACTGAAGGATACAAACATGGAAACATTTACAAAGCTTCATGCTTGCCATTTTTCTCAAGAAGTTCGAATTTCCACTTTGGGTTAAGTTATACAAAGAAGGAAACATCATTTGCAAACCAAAATTGTTAATCCCATCAAGGAGGGCCACTCATGGCTTAGGAACAAAATTGGCAAGTGGGTTACTTGCTCAATGGGTGAAGGACTTGCTCAACAAGTCACCCAGGTTCTGCTTAAGGTAATTTCCAACTCCATTATACAGTTTGGTTAATGTATTTTTGTAATTGATTGAAGCTTAAGCTTCATTTTGAGTGGTGATCCTCAGTCTCTTAGGTGATGTGCCCCAAGTCCCCTGTTCTCCTTCTCCCCTCTTCTTCCCTTCTCATTGCAGGTTATATTGGAGATATGGATCAACTCTCATCCATTAATGGAGTGATATTGCAGGTTCTAAAGCCACCTCCATTTTAGTGCAGCACATTAGAGTGATTGGGACACTCCATTCGAATATTAGAGCTATCTTCAAGATTTCCTCCTTTTATGAGAGATTGACGATATGAAGTGATGAAGAGAGATAGATGGATCTCTGCCATTAATTGAGGTTATTATCAGTCCCTAATATTATTCTCCTAACAGTTCCAAAGTTTCTGTAATGTTCTAATCGTTTTCCATTACAATGTCTACCTCCAATTCTAGTTTTATATCCTTGTAATGAAGACTAAATTAATGAGTAAAGATATGAAACTCCCATGAGATTTAATTCAGTCATTAATTCTCTAAAATAATGTATTCTTACCTTTCTGCAAGTATTACATAGTTTTGAATATATCTGATTTACTCTGGAGAAGCATTTCCACACCCTAGCTAGAAATGCATTGAAAAATGACTAGTTTTAGATTTTGAATGAGTTGAAGGACTTAAAGCTTTATGATTTTATTTATTTTGCTTCTGAGAATTCATTAAATTCACATTTAACACCTTCCATGTCTAAATATTAGTTTTATTAACCTTCTCCATATGTTTGGAAGACCGGGAACCCGAGCCTAGAGTGCAGTCCAAGGGACTAGTTTCCTAAAATTCCCAAATCTGTTATTTACCTAAGTAAACCTTTCTATACCATAATATAAATTTATATTAGAGACATAATCAATTTACCCAATCCCCTGGTTCAAAAAGGATGAACTACTCTTCCTAGTTTCACGGTTTGGCTGCCCAAAAGCGTGGAAGTAGGTTTCCGCATAGCGGATTCTGAAACCTAAATGGCACCAGATATAAATGTGTTAGTGAATACAAAATTATATGTCTTAAATATCTTTGGTTTCTTTCTATTTCTCACTCCTCTTTCCTACAAAATTTCCTAGAAAAAACCCCTGACTTTCCCTGTCCGAAGAGGCTCTGAGTGGTTTGATTCAAAGTTCAGAAATTGTAATTTAAATTACAGAATTAGATAGTGTTCAAGTCTACACACCAGAATTGGGACATCACAGTGGTATCATAGAAATTTCCTCCACTCCTGTGGAAAGAAGGCTCTCAGTTGACTAATTTTGCAAATCAACAATTAAAGTTGCGACCATGAGGGTGTGCTCGTAGTTGAAGATGATGACTTTGATCAGTTTGTTGAAGAAGAAGAGGTGATCTATGTTAATGATGGGTTCAAAATGTCAAGAGAAAAGGATGGTTACTTTTATGACCAGATGGAGTATGAAGAAATAAATTTGGAACTACCCATGGCTAATCCTAAGAAGGATTTAGCAAAGATGATAGATGCAGCTGAGAACTTGCCCCGGCACTACAAAGAGTATCTTTCCTTGGGGGAAGTGATTTGTAAATCCATTCCTTTCAAAGATTATTTTTATTGCAGATTTGGATTTGAGCCTAAGAATGTAGATGATTACTCTTTCAATAGAAACAAATCATCCATAGAGGAACAAAGTTGTTCCACCTCTCTGAGCAATGCGGAGGAAGAAGAGTCATCAAATCGATCAGCATGCTCAAGCATTCCGAGATTCTTTGTATTTTCTTCAAGAATATTATCTGCAAATAATGATCATAGTACCATTCAAGAAGGAGAAACATCAATTTGTTTGGAATAACATGCTCAAGAAGATGTTGCTTATTTCCCATTACTCCAAGAAGAGAATGAAGAGGAATGCACTTCAAGTTTCTTGGTGGGTGATCTCCGGATCACTGCTCAAGGTTTTGGCTCATGTATGGGTGGTGAGACATATTTTGGATCAGATCCAAAAGAGTTATACATATCATATTTACAATCACCTCCTGAGCCACACAATGTAGAAGAAAACAAGGCCACACCGCTCATGTGTGAACCTGAATATTTGGTGGAGGAGTAGGCCACCAAAGCATATGTACAAAAAGAGGATAAGGTGAATAAAATGAATGATAAAAGTTCTGATTTTTGCAACAGCCATGTACACCTGCAACCATATGATCCATGGGAGGATGGAAAGACTTCACATCATGGAAGTGAGTGTGCAGAAAATTCAAAGGCTGACCTATATGTTGAGGATGAGTTTTATGTGGTGGATTCATGCTACAAGAAAAATGGTCATATATGTCAGCTATTAGAAGAATAAATATTTGTGGAGGATATTCTTGGTGAGACACATCATTTGAGTGGATCACTAAAGGAGGACATGAAGAAACTTAGGGCAGCAATGAAAAACATTGTTGACATCAATGCCTTGGTGGCAAGATGTTGTTGGAAAGCTTATAGTGGAGAAATGGAAGGAGAATCCTTTCTAGAGGAGTGCATAGCACTGAAAGAAGGGATGGCCAAGATGAAGGAGAGATATATGAACATAATATCTGATAGATAACATCTCCTCATGATGGATGAAATGTACCATTGTGCATTCGAGAGGGAAGCACAAGAGTCTAAAAGAATCCATAGTGAACGGGAGGCTACATATGATTCCTTGAAAAGAACCCAAGAAGGTCTTCAAGAGTCAAAGTTGCAGATTGATCAAATTCAAAGGGATTTGAATGTACCACACCCCCCATATTGCATGGAAGAGGATCATGTGCACATGGTAGTAACTACTTTGGATGTGTTGAAGGAGCCTCATGTGGAGGATAACCATGAGGAAGGAGCATATTTGTAGATGCTTGTGAAAAGACACGAGGAAGAAAATATTGGCCAAGCACTCATTGAGATTGAAAGGAAGGATGAAGCATTCTTAGCAATGGGAAATATTCCTGAGGACATTCCAATTGAATCAGCAAGCAAGGATGATTATCTATTCATGGATTGGGTAGATAAATATATCACTAAAATAGAGGATCAAGGATGTACTAGAATTTCTTGCATCAATAGAGGGTTGTTTGACATGCATCCTTGGAAGGAGAGACCTTATGAAACAACCCTCTATATGGTATATTTTTCTCTAGAAGAGTTAGCTGATAAAATTCCATATGGATCAGAAAATAAAAGTCTATATTCATCCATTGAATTGGTGGATAGAAACATCTTCAGAATGAAGACCTTGGGAGGTAAAGAATTTTATTTCTGCAATAAATTTTTTGTTGTGACTGACATTGTCTTGACATGTGAACAGCAACAAAGATTTAATTTGCAGCCATTGGATATCTTCCATACACATGCACATGAGGTGAATTATATTTTTTTTGTACTTGAGGACTGTGTGGACAATTTTGATGAGATCCAAGCACTTGGCCTTTTCCAGAAAAAAACTGGAATTGTTTTCTGGAAAGAGTCTCTTCCCAATGGGAGGGTTAGAAGAGGATGAAGATTGGGAAGCCATAATTTGGGTGGATGAGTATTGTACGGTGCTGATACAAATTTCTACCCACACTTATATTTCATCCTCATCAAGTGAGAATGAAAATTGGGAGAAGGAATTTTCCTTGTTTGTGCAACAGGAAGAGTTGGAGGCTTTCCTAAGTGTTCATGATAACTTGTGGAATGCACCATCACCCTCTCATAAGCCACATAGGCACATATGGCTGTCACTTGATGCCATTCAATCACATGTGGATTGGGTGGAAGATTACATGTCACACATGGAGTCTTCTTGTATAAAACTTTATGCACATGATCAGTGGAAGACAAATAAGCAAGATAGTGCGATGAGAAGTTGTTCAGGAAAATACCTTGCACACAGTTGGATAGATGATTGCATTATTTGACCAGTGGTAGAGAGTTGAGCCATTGGAAGTGTTCACGTGGACCTTTTAGTAGGAGTGTCAGTCCCTTATCAGGTGGGATGAGGGGACGCTTATTTGTTTTTCCTGCTTGCATTTTTGGAGATGATTGTGATGCACCATCTTATTGTGAGCAGTTTGGGAATCCTTGTTGGTTGGATGATTCCTATACTCATTGGGGTTGTAAATGTGACTCACACCCATGTATTTGCAGCAAAATCATTGTGAGATTCAATGCTGATGTGCAGCAAGCACATAAGGAACTTTATGTTCGGTGGGGAAATATGACAGATTTCCAACTTTGCATTGAGAATTTCTAGTTTTCAGTGCAGTGGTATGAT
Organism: Pseudotsuga menziesii; assembly: GCA_001517045.1. Lineage (NCBI taxonomy): Eukaryota > Viridiplantae > Streptophyta > Pinopsida > Pinales > Pinaceae > Pseudotsuga > Pseudotsuga menziesii. The sequence continues at coordinate 43,211 of LPNX010879524.1, read as the reverse complement.
TTCCACAGCATGAATGTCATTTCATGTGATGATAAATTTGTATGGTGGATTATAATGTTTGGATACTTACAGTTGAGGAAATGGGATCCAGGCATACATTGGTTTGACAAGTTGTGTGGGAAGGCATTCCCACTAAAGGGGGTGCATTGCAAGCAATGGGACCCTGAAATTGCTTGTTTTGGAGAAACTTTACATAATGGCTTCATGGAGAAAGTCAAAATTTTTGCACAATGGATTCATGCTCCGGTTCTCCTACATGATGAAAAAATTGCAGCACTATGAAGCGCTTCTACTTGAGGACAAGCAGATTTGGGAGGGGAGGACTATCATGTCCCCATATTTTGGGACATTAAAAGTGTTGACCATGATGAAATTCCTAGGGGCTCAAATTGACATTAATTATTATTCCTAGGAAAAATATTGCTAATAATTGTTCTAAAGCATGTATTTAATTTTATTTCAGCAATTTTATTTATTATGCACAATAATGATGTGGAATTAAGGCTTCCATGTTAGGAGGGTGCATTGGGGAAAGCAAGTAAACTTGCCTTGGATGGAAAAATGGAAACAATGCAAGGGAAGGAGAAATAAACATGTCATTGTAAAGATAGAAACTATCCAAATTAGTTCCTAATTTGGTGCAAGGATGAAAATCAAGGAAAGATTACCTTATGCACAAACTTGCTAATTATTCAAGGAAGGAGCAGTTCTATTTTGGACTGAAGGATACAAACATGGAAACATTTAATAAGCTTCATACTTGCTATTTTTCTCAAGAAGGTCGAATTTCCACTTTGGTTTAAGTTATACAGAGAAGGAAACATCACTTGCAGACCAAAATTGTTAATCCCATCAAGGAGGGCCACTCATGGCATAGGAACAAAATTGGCAAGTGGGTTACTTGTTCAACGGGTGAAGTACTTGCTCAACAAGTCACCCAAGGTCTAATTAAGGGAATTTCAAACTCCATTATTCAGTTTGGTTAATGTGTTTTTGTAATTGATTGAAGCTTAAGCTTCATTTCTGAGTGGTTATCCTCAGTCTCTTGGGTGATGTGCCCCAAGTCCCCTGTTCTCCTTCTCCCCACTTCTTCCCTTCTCATTGCAGGTTATATTGGAGATATGGATCAAATATCATCCATTAATGGAGTGATATTGCAGGTTCTAAAGCCACTTCCATTTTAGTGCAGCACATTAGAGTGATTGGGACACTCCATTCGAATATCAGAGCTATCTTTAAGATTTCCTCCTTTTATGAGAGATTGACGATATGAAGTGATGGAGAGAGATAGATGGATCTGTTCCATTAATTGAGGTTATTATTAGTCCCTAATATTAGTCTCCTAACAGTTCCAAATTTTATGTAATGTTCTAATAGTTTTCCATTACAATGTCTACCTCCAATTCTAGTTTTCTATCCTTGTAATGAAGACTAAATTAATGAGTAAAGATATGGAATTACCATGAGATTGAATTCAGTCATTAATTCTCTGAAATAATTTATTATTACCTTTCTTCAAGTATTACATAGTTTTGAATATACCTGATTTACTCTGGAGAAGCATTTCCACACCCTAGCTAGAAATGCATTGAAAAATGACTAGTTTTAGATTTCGAATGAGTTGAAGGACTTAAAAATTTCTGATTTTATTTCTTTTACTTCTGAGAATTCAATAACTTCACATTGAACACCTTACATGTATGAATATTATTTTTATTAACCTTCTCCATATGTTTGGAAGATCCGGAACCTGAGCCTAGAGTGCAGTCCAAGGGACTAGTTTCCTAAAATTCCCAAATATGTTATTTACTTGCATAAAACTTTATATACTATAATATAAATTTATATTAGAGCCATAATCAATTTACCCAAGCCCCTGGTTCAAAAATTTTGAACTAGTCTTCCTAGTTTCACGGTTTGGCTGCCCAGAAGCGTGGAAGTAGGTTTCCGCATAGCGGATTCTGAAACCTAAATGGCACCAGATATAAATGTGTTAGGGAAGAGGAAATTCTATGTCTGAAATATCTTTGGCTGCTTCTTGTTTCTCACTCCTCTTTCCTACAAAAGTTCCTAGAAAAAACCCCTAACTTTCCCTGTCCGAAGAGGCTCTGAGTGGTTTGATTCAAAGTTCAGAAATTGTAATTTAAATTACAGAATTAGATAGTGTTCAAGTCTACACACCATACTTGGGATGTCACAGTGGTATCAAAGCACTTTCCTCCACTTCTTTGGAAAGAAGGCTCTTCGTTGACTAATTTTGCAAATCAACAATTAAAGTTGTGTTGCAGCTGCAACTTTTTCCCAAAATTCAAAAAATTTGGGACCCTCCTTTTGGTTGGATTGATTTGATTTTCTTCTTTGGTTTGAATTAATGAATTTTCAACAAAGACTGTTTCTAATGCATGAAACGATCCATTTTGGTTTTTCCCTTGAACGCATTTTCAAATGTTAAGTCGGAAGCTCTTTTGCTTGCATCCCCGCCGTTGTGGAGAATTAATCGGCTTAGCTTCGTTATTTATCTCCAACGCATTTGTCTTAACTGGCTGATTTTTTGGTTTTCACATTGGAAATTTTATTGCTACTTTCTCCGCAGTTGCAGACGACAAATTGCGAAGTCTCCCGATCATCGATTTGACTTTTTCGACCCTGCATTGTTGTTTTCGCCGCCCCTTAAGTCTTTGGTGTTCCGCCGTTGCGGCCGCAGAAAGAGCTACCTTGCCGAACTTTTAGTTGTTTTCCCTTCCAATTTAGACTTTACATTGTGGATTGTTTTCTCCTGTATGATTCCGTCGTTGCGGCCACCAAACACACTATCCTTCTGGTCGTTTAGTCATTTCTCCTCCGATGAAGGTTTTTCCCATCGCGGACTGTGATATCCTTTATATCTCCGCTGTTGCGGCTCCCGTTCCGCTATCGCTCCGATGTTTTAAAGCTCCGACGCGTTATTTGTCTCCCGGTTATCCCCGTGCATAGATTAGTGGTTTGGCCACCCGACGTTGTGAAAGGATTTATCTTTACATCCTCCGATCCATAGTTTTCCGCTGTTCGATATTTTTCGTCCTCCGCGTATGTTTGTCCATATATATTTATATGGGACTGGACATATGGATTATCCTATTGTTTTTCGACTATCGCTCTCGTGTACTGTCGTTTTCTTGAGCTTGCAAGGACCCCGTTGTCGGTACTCACGTTTCCAAGTGGCTCAACTGTGGAAGCTTGACCGCCCTTCTTCCCGCCGTCTATGCAACATTTCCAGGTAGGCTCCTCGTTGCATTATCCCATTCCATTCGAACTCTTGGTTTTTTTCCTACGGTTGGTTTTTTTTTCCCATGGCCATTTTCCCTTGGCCCGTTAGTTACATGCCTATATATTGAGGATTTTGTAGCGTAATTGTCAGTAGGGGGGCGTTTTGACCAACAGAGTAGTTTTTCCCACAGCCTTATATTATGTGACCCTGCGCTTAGTGAATGGGGGGTTTGGTGCAGACGGCCGTTACGCTGTCTGCACCAATCTACCCTGTATGATGATGTTTTGGTAGGGGAATGTTTTTTATGGCCTTCCTGTGGCATTTGGAATGGTTGCCCCGCTTTTGTTTTCATGCTACCCGCATCCTCAAACCACAGCCGTATGTCGTCGTGCTGTCGGTTTCGAACTCAAGCTGGTGGAGGAGATATATCACTGCACATAAGTTTTATTGATCATAGATTGCATGGGTAGTATTTTGTTGAAGCACCCCACTATTAGGGCTAGAATAATTTCCATTGGTTTTTTCCCGCGCGGTGCGATGATCATGGTGCCCGCAGATAGCTGGAATTTTCTTCATTTCAATGTAAATTTGTTTCCCACTCGAGATTGGTTAATAAAACTGTTTGATATTAGACAGCAGTGTTATCTTGCACATATTTGCTTCATTTAAGTAATTTCTATCATGCTAAACATAGATGAAGTAAAACACTTCACTCTGTTGTCTCAATGTGTGCAACTTATCTGGAAATGGCTTAGTGTTTATGATTTCATATATGAAAGGAAGATTTTGAACTCAAAATGTCATAGAGGCAAAAGAAGAAGGCCCCTGTGGTTGAGGAGGACCCCGATGTGGAAGTTGTCACCAAAATTGAATACATCTATGAGGACACCAAGTGCATATCTGGTGTAGAGCCGGAGTACCAATGGGGAGAGATATACCGGTTGATCACGTGCCAACATAGAGAGATCTTCACTGATGAATATTTCCATAAGACCAAATCTTTTCCCATGCTCTGAAGTGATTGGTTGGATTCTGCCCCAGGTAGATGTAGCCACTATGATCCTGGAGAATGCGGACAAACAAGGCTATGTTGCTTATAGCCCAGGATATGTAGCATTGGCATACCACCTGCCATAAGCACAAGTTTTTCTGTCTTACGATTGGTTAAAAAACATTAGAATGGACCTTGTTGAGACCCTTAAAAGAATGATGTTGTCTGGAAAGCATTTCAGAACCAGGGCTACGGGAGAGTATGACACAGCAAGCTTAAGGGCCCCATACAGGTTCATAGCTTTAATGCTTAACAGGATTTTTGGGAGAGCTCATGGCAGGTTCTTCAAATTGGAATGGATGCCAATTATTTTTTATGTTGCCACCCAGGGGACCATTTTCAACTGGGCCAACATAGTAGCAAATAGTATTTTCCCCTACATGGCCTTAGCTTTTGGAGGAGTGTCCCAAAAGAGGTCTAAATTTTATATGAGTTCCATACTCGTTGATTGTATATTGTGCAATCAACCTTTCCCCGGTCTAAGATGCATCTGGGAAAGGGAGAGGATTCCTATTTATGCTGCATACAAGCCACTATGGGCGCATAAATACCATAGTCATTACCGTGAGGTCTGCGAACAGTTCATCATGCCATTGTATACAATCATTTTCCTGAAGGAGTGTGATTGCATGTTAGAGGAGGCGTTGCAAGTAATTGAAGAATATGCATATTACTATCTGACTGAGGATGGACTCTACTTCAGAATGTTTGGAGGTTCAAGAGCAACCTCCCTACTGCCCAAATATGTCACAGACTACATCATTCACAAGGAGGCAGTTAGGCAAGTCTTCCTGGATGGCATAGGAAGATTTTTGTTTGAACATAAGAAGGCTGCCTATCCCCCTCTGCCTTTCAAGCTAGGAAGTTATAGGTTCACCAGAGTGAATAAAGCAGATGAGTTTGTAGAAGAGTTGGAAAGATTTCATTTTGGAGAGATGCCCTTCCATAGAAATGATTCCCGTAGCAAAGTGTCGGAACACTGCAAAGAAAACAATATTGTCCATTTTGAATACACCCACCATTGGGATAGAGAAGAATCCATCCTCCGTAGTGCAGTGAACATAACAGCCTTAAGGAGAAGGTTCAAGAAGAATATTACCACAAAAGGTGGGAAGGGAGTGGATGAACAAGCAAAAGCTGATGAGGAAGCAAGGAAACTAAATGAGGAAGCCCAAAGGCTGGCCCAAGAAGCTGTAGGGTGGCTGCAGGAAGAAGAAGAAGACAAAAGAAAAGTTGCACAAGAGGCAGCTAGAAAAGCAGAGGAAAATGCAAGGAATGAAGAAGAAGAAAAGAAGAAGAAGCTTGATGAGGAGCTACAGAAGCAAGAGGTAGAGAGTCTAGAGCTGACGTAGAAAGAGACAGAACAGTCAGCCTCTGACATAGCTGGAGGACAGACCCAGGACATGGAGAACCCTGAGGCTCAGGACCCAGAAGTACCGACTACTAGCACACCTAGACAGTCTGTGGTCCCTACACTAAAGCTGGTCCCCTTTGAACAAAATAAAGGGGAAGAAATACCTGATTTTAACATTGTTTTCTATGACAAGGAAATAAATAGGATAGTGAAGAGAACGAAAAGGAAGGTTGAAACAGGAGGTCTTCCTGGGAAAATGATAACTGATACGCCCGTTGTATTTGGAACAGATAGACATCCAATATTCACCATTAGAGCTGGAGATGCACTGATTCACACTTCGGAAGATAATGTGGACAAGATTATGACAGACTTGGAGCAATCCAAGAAGTCCTCTGCTCAACTGAAAGACACATTGAGGAAGGAGAGAGAGGAAAGAAATAAGTTGAAGAGGAAATATGAGGACATGGAAAGAGAGATAAGGTCTTCAAAGGATGAACTGCAGCTCCTCCAAGTGGAGAGACAAGTTAGGGAAAATACATAGGAGTGTCTAGAGAGAGTGCAGCAAGAGTATCAAGAGCTTAGGGTGGAGAAGGAATAGCTCCTGGGAAGGATAGAAGGCTTAGAGCTGCAAAAGACCACTTTGGAGGCAAGTGAGAAGCAAGGTCAAGAACAAGAGTTGAAGCTTCAAGAGAAAATTTCTTCTTTAACAACTGCTCTAGAAGAAGCAAGAGAGCAGCAGGTTGACCTCCAACCCTTCAAGGAGCATGTGCTGGCACAAAATGCCAAGATGCTTCAGCCACAAACCACCATAGAAGAAGAGAGATGTAAATTTTTGCAAATAAATGTCCTATTAGAGGAAATTCTAGAGACTTCCTCTTATTTTGTTGATAGATCCCAGGACGTCATGGAAGTCCTGACAGCAAGAATGACAAGGTTGGAAAATAATGAGAAAACTCATGTAGAGCTACCCTCGAAAGATTGGCGAGCCCTTCAGTAGGATTATGACTTATTAGAGTTTGCTATAAACACAGCAGAAGATTTCAAAATGGCTGTTAGGAAGACAAAAGGAGCATGCTCAAAATTCTTCAGAAGGCTCTTGATTACATATAACCGGTTCCAAGTAGAAGCCAAGTAGAGGCTAGAGGTTTTTCCAGACCACAACTCATTTGTGGAGATTTTACAGAAGAAGTATCAAGAGGAAGAAGAAAAAATATAGCACATTAAGGCCCTCGACCACCAGGTCTTAAGGAGTGAAGTAGATCATTCAGCCATCAGTGTGCAGCTATTGGAGGACTAGCTTCGTTTGAGTGCGGCGAGAATTGAGGCCATCAAGAACCAAGCTGCTAAATTCGAGATAAACATTCAATTCTTGGAACCTTGTGCATTTGAAGGCATTGCCTCTGAGGCTTTGGCGTGGAAGAAATTTCTGAATACCCAAGTGGGGCCCTCCTCATGAAGGATCATTCATTTTTGTAATATGTAACAGTTTTGTAAACATTTGAGGAAAGTGAAATTTTGGGAGGCAAAGACTTGGGAAGCCCAACAGTTTCACCTTTTTTGTATAAATATAGGAGACTTAGAAGAACAAATGGTTTTTTCCCAGTTAGACATGAAAAAGCGATATTGTAAGAAGAACTACTTTTTTTTGCAATAAAGAATTATTGTTTGCCTGTTGGAGAAAGATTGGCGGGACTTTCAAATGTTATGCTGTGGATTGCGGAAAGACGAACTATTTCATTTTTCTAGCCTTTTGTCCATTAACAGTGAGATTGTTCTAACTCTTAGAGCTTATGTTCTTGTTTGAATGATTTCTGGTTTATTCTGTGAAATTACCACCATGAGTAATGTATGTTGTTCATAAACAATGGGCTATCTGATTGTCTAAATATCTTTAAATCGTTCATGTGTTGTAGGAAGGAATATCAGCTATCTGTAATTTCTCTTTATAATGCATGCACAATACACATTACTCATAAATAAGTTACAATTTGGCTCCCCAGGGATAGATAGGTAGATAGATAGATAGTTAGCATTACTTTATTGCTGCATATGTGATTTAGATGCTTGTGAGTTCTAAGACGAGAGGTAACAACTTGCGCATCACATTGTGACTACTCTTTGCGTCTTTATCACCCTGCGTTGTTAATTAGGCACGTGCATATCATACATTAATAAAAAATACAAAAACATACATGGTGGACCGGGCCGCAACCGGTAAAACCTTTATTTTGTTACTTGACCTACGGTAGCCGGACTGTAAACCAGACGGATTCCCTAAACCAAACAGTCACGGGCTAGTTGGGAACGTTGACTGGGGAGAATCCCTTGCTGTTGTTTCCTGCGAATTTCCAGGCCTCAATAGTTTCAGGTGCTACAAGGAGGGCCACCAGTGTATGGCTGGCCGTGGAAACCTATTTTCCCAAGATTACCCCACCAGCAGATATTTTGACCTAACCCAAGTCCTTACAGGTTTTGGTTCTGTCTTTGGAGCAAGTAATCCCAGTTTCATCTTACGGTGTTTTTACTCAGACTCATGTTTGTTCACCTTTGCTCATGGCTGGTATAAATGTGAATCATCCCAACCCTCTTTAGGCTTGGAGAGCTAGATCATCTTTGAACCTCACACCTCCTTTGCACAACCTACCTCAAGATTTTGATAAGATGCTACCTAAGTTTGATCCCGATGAGAAGATTGATGTAGAAGACCACTTGCAAAGTTTCTATTTAGCAATAGAAGGGCTAAGGGATGGGGAGTACGAGGATGTGGTCTATAGATTGTTCCCATATACCCTCAAAGGAGCAGTAGCATCTTGGTATTTCATTTTGTTTGCAAACTCTATTCCTGATTGGGACACCTTCGAAAGGATTTTCAGAAGTAAATATGCAGCCCAAAAGACACATGCTTCACTAATGAAAGGTCTTGGTTTGTTCAAAAAAGGGAAGGATGAGAAGGTGCATCATTTTACTCAAAGGTTTTCATCTTACTTAAAGAAATTTTCTGAAACTGACAGACCCTCAGACAAAGTCTTAATTGAATATTATACCTCAGCCCTAGGACCTGAGCTGGCAATGTTTGCCAAAATGAAAGCTAGACCTACGTTGGTAGAAAATTATGAAGAAGTAGAAAGGTTAGAGGCAGAAAAGGAAAGTATCAAAGACTATCCCAAGAAACCTGAGGAAAAAACTATCGGAAGAAGAGCCTCACTGATGTCTGAACTTAAAGAGGAACAATCACATGATTTTGAGGGAATGCTGAAAATGATTCAGAAACTATCCAACCGAATAATAGATCTGGAGAAAGAAAGGGAAGTTCAGAAAAATTACAAACCTTACTACCAAAAACGAGAAGATAGAAACCAATTGAAGTTCCCTCCACCAAATTCAGCATCAGTGAATATAACAGAGGTAGGGGGGGATAATTTCTGCACTTTCCACCAACAACCTCATTCTGAAAATAAGTGTCCCCAATGGTTAAATTTGATGACATTGGTGATGAATAAGCTGCTGGACTCTAAATTGACTAAAGACAGTGGTAAAGAATAAGAAAAAAAACAGACCATAGGGAAACAACATAATGATACCATGTTTTTATGGGATGGTGTCTCGCTTTTCAACACAGAAGAGAACATTCTCAAATCTGAATTCACACCAACAGCAACAAAAGATACAAACCTAACAATTAAAGACAATGCAATAATGTCGAAGATTAAAAAATTGCAAGAGAATGTCAAGAGACAGGTAGATGTGAACGATAAAGATAAAACACCTAAAGTCACTACTGCCAACCAGGAAACAGAGCCAATCAGCAAGCCTGTCAAACTTGTGGAAGAATAGGTAGGTGTTAATGAATGAAACACTGAAGAAATTGAGGAATTTAAAAAATATATACCCATTCAAAACCAACCGGGAGAAGAAGACATAGAACCAGGTTGGGAAGAAATAGCCAAAACCCCTCCTTTTCTTTTGACCCTAGAAATGCTGAATCATAATGTGCATAATTGTTTGGTGGATTCTGGGTCATCGGTAAATGTTATGCCACTTGAGGTTTGCAAGAAGATTAATGGATAGCCAGAACTCACAACCTGGGAAGTAGTGCAATTAGATAGCACATGTATCAAAGTAGTGGGAGAAATGAAAAATGTTCTCATTCGCTTTTCTGCAAATAACAAGATATGTCAATTTATTGACATTATGGTGGCAGACATACTGGATGGATATGGGCTTATTCTTAACCAAGATTGGTCTGCCAGGTTAAAGGGTTATTTTGCTTCAGATTGGTCTCATTTATGGTTACCTCTTAAGGGTATCCCTAACCGGATTAAAATTTTGAGGGAACCTTACATGAAGAATACTGTCACTAAACTGGGAGAAGGTAATGAATATGCTAATGCTATCCTAGGAAATTATCTAACCGAGCTTAAGCTAAGATATCATACCTCAAGAAAGGCCAGTTCTAGAATTGACACTCAGCCTGAGCTCCTTCAACTTCCGCAGGCTGATGAGGATGACTGTAGATTAGTGGACATGGTCTCGATTTTAAAAATGGTACACTTAGACCATGGATAGGTTTTTGGCCTGCACCACAACCTAGCCCTTTAGCTCGTTGGATTGAAGAATTTTTTAAGGGCGGGCACGCATTTTCTTTTATTGTGCTTTGTACATAAATAAATTGATGTTGTTTTTCTTTAATGCTTTGATTCTTTTTTTCCTTTGGTTCATTGCTTTGATGTTTTTTTTTTCTTTTAGTTTAATGCTTTGTTACTATTTATTTTATTTTGAATAAAGAGGAAAACTTTCGATTGCAATGGAAACATCAGGGTCCTTAATTAACTGAAATCTTGAGTAAAAGACTGTGCTTTAAATCATAGAATGTCTTCTAGTAGCAGTTTTCCTATTTGGCCATGTATTCATTGAAGTCCTACTTAATCCCTGTAAATAACTCAGAGTTAAGAGGTTTGGAATACTATTTCGAGGCTCCATCCATTTCACATCTAAAATGTCCAAGGAAGTGACAACAAATGACCCATGGAAAGGAAGCAAGGTAAACAGTATATCATATATAAATGATCACAGGCCATGATTTCAGAAAAGCTAAAAGCTATCAAGAGTCAAAACTCCTTAAAGAAACAATACATATCTAAGCAAAGCATCAAAAGCATGAATTTTAGACTGCCAAAAGTTCCTCTTCGTCCGTGAGATGAAAAGTAAATTCTTCTCTCACACAAAAGGACACTATGGATAGAGGAACCTGAATAAAATTCAGAAAGAAAGGTAGATGGAGGACTAAAAGAACTAAAGTTAAAAAGGCACAAAAAGTGCAGCTAGCATGGGAACGAGGAACAAAAGGATAGTGCTGTTTACTATATGTTACAATCCAGGGGTGTCCAAGCTGGAAATTACCTAAGGACGAGTAAAATAAATCTCACTTATTAGGCCTCGAAAGAGTTATTCAGACTTGCAAATATTTCTGATGTTACCATTTCCCAAAGAATGGACTACTTCTCAATGATTTAAATGCATAGGTTGGCTAGCTTAGGAATACAAACATCTAGAAGATTTCAACTCTTTTCCAGATGGTCTTGCACTAGGAGGAAGTTAAGTCAGAAATCTGGGGTTCACCAGGTAGTCGCCAATTGTTGCAGCTGCAACTTTTTCCCAAAATTCAAAAATTTCGGGACCCTCCTTTTGCTTGGATTGATTTGATTTTATTCTTTGGTTTGAATTAATCACTCTTCAACAAAGACTATTTCTAATGCCTGAAATGATCCATTTTGGTTTTACCCTTGAACGCGTTTTCAAATGTTAAGTCGGAAGCTCTTTTTCTTGCATTCCCGCCGTTGCGGAGAATTAATCGGCTTAGCTTCGTTAGTTATCTCCGACGCATTTGTCTTAACCGGCTGATTTTTTTGTTTTCACATTGGAACTTTTATTGCTACTTTCTCTGTAATTGCAGACAGAAAATTGCGAAGTCTCCCGATCATCGATTTGACTTTTCCAACCCCACATTGTTGTTTTCGTTGCCTCTTAAGTCTTTGGTGTTCCGTCGTTGCGGCCGCAGAAAGAGCTACCTTGCCGAACTTTTAGTTGTTTTCCCTTCCGATTTAGACTTTGCATTGCGGATTGTTTTGTCCTATATGATTCTGTTGTTGCGGCCACCAAACACACTATCCTTTCGGTTGTTTAGTCGTTTCTCCTTCGATGAAGGTTTTTCCCATAGCGGACTGTGATATCCTTTATATCTCCGCTGTTGCGGCTCTCGTTCTGCTATCGCTCCGATGTTTTAAAGCTCCAACGTGTTATTTGTCTCCCAGTTATTCCCATGGATAGATTAGTGGTTTGGCCACCCGACGTTGCGGAAGGAATTATCTTTACGTCCTCCGATCCATAGTTTTCTGCCGTCTGATATTTTTCGCCCTCCGCATATGTTTGTCCATATATATATATGGGACTGGACATATGGCTTATCCTATTGTTTTTCGACTGTTGCTCTCGTGTGCTGTCATTTTCTCGAGCTCGCAAGGAACCCATTGTCGGTACCCGCATTTCCAGGTGGCTCAACTATGGAAGCTTGACTGCCCTTCTTCCCGTCGTCTACACAGCATTTCCAGGTAGGCTCCTCGTTGCATTATCCCATTCCGTTCGAAATCTTGGTTTTTTTTCTACGGTTGGTTTTTTTTTCCCACGGCCGTTTTCCCTTGGCCCGTTAGTTACATGCCTATATATTGAGGATTTTGTAGCGTAACTGTCAGTAGGGGGGCGTTTTGACCAACAGGGTAGTTTTTCCCATGGCCTTATATTATGCAACCCTGCACTTAGTGAATGGGGGGTTTGGTGCAGACGGCCATTACGCTGTCTGCACCAATTTTCCCTATATGATGATGCTTTGGTAGGGGAGGGTTTTTCATGGCCTTCCTATGGAATTTGAAATGGTTTCCCCTCCCCGTTTTGTTTTGTGCTACCCGCATCCTCAAACCATAGCCGTATGTCGTAATGCTGTCGGTTTCGAACTCAAGCCAGTGGAGGAGATATATCACTGCACATAAGTTTTATTGATCATAGATTGCATGGCTAGTATTTTGTTGAAGCACCCCACTATTAGGGATGGAATAATTTCCACTGGTTTTTTCGCACGCGGCGCGATGATCATGGCGCCCGCAGATAGCCAGAATTTTCTTCATTTCAATGTAAATTTGTTTCCCGCTCGAGATTGGTTAATAAAACTATTTGATATTAGACAACAGTGTTAGCTTGCACATATTTGCTTCATTTAAGTAATATTAGTCATGCTAAACATAGATGAAGTGAAACACTGCACTCTGTTGTCTCAATGTTTGCAACTTATCTGGAAATGCCTTAATGTTTATGATTTCATATATGACAGGAAGATTCCGAACTCAAAATGTCGAAGAGGCAAAAGAAGAAGGCCCCTGTGGTCGAGGAGGAGCCCGATGTGGAAGTTGTCACCAAAACCGAATACATCTATGAGGACACCAAGTGCATATCTGGTGTAGAGCTGGAGTACTAATGGGGAGAGATATACCGGTTGATCACGCGTCGAGAGGTGCCTGATATGGGCTTGGAAGAAGAAGGCATTTACGCCAACATAGATAGATCTTCACTGATGAATATTGCCACAAGACCAGAGATTTTCGCATGCTCTGAAGTGATTGGTTGGATTCTGCCCCGGGTAGATGTAACCACTATGATCCTAGAGAATGCGGAAAAACAAGGCTATGCTACTTATAGCCCAGGATATGTAGCACTAGCATACGACCTGCCAGAAGCACAAGTTTTTCTGTCTGACGATTGGTTAAAAAACATCATAATGGACCTTGTTGAGACCCTTAAAAGAATGTTGTTTTCTGGAAAGCATTTCAGAACCATGACTACAGGAGAGTATGACACAGCAAGATTAAGGGCCCTGTACAGGTTCATAGCTTTAATGCTTAACAAGATTTTTGGGAGAGCTCATGGTAGTTTCTTCAAATTGGAATGGATGCCAATTATTTTTTATGTTGCCACCCAAGGGACCATTTTCAACTGGGCCAACATAGTAGGAAACAGTCTTTCCGCCTGCATGGCCTCAGCTTTGGGAGGAGTGTCCCAAAAGAGGTCTAAATTTTATATGAGTTCCATACTCGTTGATTGTATATTGTGAAATCAACCTTTCCCTGGTCTAAGATGCATCTGGGACAGGGAGAGGATGTCTGTTTATGCTGCATACAAGCCACTATGGGTGCATAAATACCATAGTCATTACCATGAGGTCTGGGAACAGTTCATCATGCCATTGTATACGCTCATTTTCTTGAAGGAGTGTGATTGCATGTCAGAGGAGGTGTTGCAAGTAATTGAAGAATATGCAAATTACTATTTGACTGAGGATGGCCTCTACTTCAGAATGTTTGGAGTTTCAAGAGCACCCTCCCTACTGTCCAAATATGCCACAAACTACATCATTTATAAGGAGGCAGTTAGGCAAGTCTTCCTGGATGGCATAGGAAGATTTTTGTTTGAACATAAGAAGGCTGCCTATCCCCCTCTGCCTTTCAAGCTAGGAAGTTATAGGTTCACCAGAGTGAAGAAAGAATATGAGTTTGTAGAAGAGTTGGAAAGATTTCATTTTGGTGAGATGCCCTTTCATAGAAATGATTCCCGCGGGAAAGTGGCGGAACACTGCGAAGAAAACAACGTCCATTTTGAATACACCCACCATTGGGATAGAGAAGTGTTAGGGCGCTCACCTCAATGGTCCTTAAGATGGGTAACTCCGCGGGTTTGACTCAAAATAGTCTTGGGGGTGTCGGGGGTTGAGTCAAAGTCCTCTATTGTAATAAACCCGCGGCTTAAGACCAGGGTTTAGGGTTTGGGTGCCCATGGTATTGAATCCATGTTTTTGTAAACAATGCGTTATAAATAGGAACTTGTGTAAATAAGAAAGGTTAGGTTTTATGATGTAAGAAAGATTAAGGCAAGGTTAAGGCTGATTTTGTAAGGAAAGGTTAAGTCCCAGCTGTGTGCGTGGACGACCTCTGCAGCTGTGTGCGCAAAGGGTTTTTGTAAGAGGATTAAGGAAAGATCTGCAGCTGTATGCGCAGAAGGCCTGCTGCTGAGTGTGCGGCTGTTAAGGACTGAAGGGATGTGTAGCTGAGTGCGCAGATCAAACTGTGGTTTTGTAGGAAGTTGAATAAAACATAGTTTGTGGACGTAACCCCTACACTGGGGGTGAACCACATTATATCTGGTGTTGTGGTTTCTTGTGTTGTTTCTATTTCTGTTGTATTTTATGCATCAATAACTGTATACATTTGATAACTTAGATCACTGCTAATAACAAGCTTCGCTGTGAATTCCCTGTAGTGGGTTAAGCAAGTCACGGTTGTTTATATATCTGCGAAGTTGTATATAAGTGAATGACAAGCTGTGTAACTATTGATTAATAAGTTTATTAAAGGTTAAGGTACAGTAATATCCCTCTCTGCTTGCAGAAACCTAATTCTGTGGCACCCCATAGCTGTTTCGGGTGAGACTGCAACCTGCGCGCAGGTTGTTGCCGAAAGGGCCAACACTGTGGGTCTTTTGTTGGTTCGACATAAAAGGATTAAACCCGGGTCTGCCCTATTGCCCAACAAATTGGTTCCGTTTCCGGTTGAACTCAGTATCTTCTCAAGAGGGGTTTACGTCATACCTCGAGGGCTATGTTTTGGAGGCCCTCTGTGACGGAAATCGGTGATTGGTTTGCTGAGACTTACCTGCAATTCGCGCAGCAAGAGAACAAAAACCCGCATTGTAGCGCACGTGACTTTTTACAAAGGTATGTTTTTTGTGATGCTTATGAAATTTTCTTTGGTAGTATCCACATAGAGTTGCACCACTGGTTGTCTAGGTTAACAGAGAGAAGGATGAACTTCCAAGCTCGACGGGTTCCCACGTGGACCCCCACAAGGGTCAATCTTGTGCAACACGTGAACAATGAGGTATCCCGCACTGTTGATTTCTGGACAACGCAAACATTGGAAGCCTTCGTGATAGAGTTTTCCATTGACACAAGTACCTCCTTCAACGAAGCTGAACGACAGTTCTTCAAAGGTCCCCATGGTAAGTTTTTGAATTCATTAAGCTTGCAGATTAAAATACTATTGGATGAAAAGGGTATATTGTTGTTTGAATCAGACTGCTAGCTTAGTAGTACTAACATATGTTTGCAAGTGATAATACCTTCGATAATCAAAGTGGTTTGCTACAAAGTGGAAAAAGGTATAAAAGATATTTTGACTCCTATTCCTTAGGTCAGGCTACCGCATCTTCCCTCGTAAATTCTGAAGAGTCAGACTCTGACGAAAACCCTTCACTTGGAAACCCTCCGGTCACCCCATAGCGCAGCCCTATTACCCCTGAAATTCCATCGCAGTCTGACAGTCAACCAAGTCCAAGTATTCCAGCCACAGGCCAATCTGTCCCTATAAATCCCTCCCCATCAACGTCCGGTCCCCCTCCCAGAAACGCTATGGCCCACCTGGTTGATGACATTAAGCTCCCCATCTTCAAAGGCATGGGATCAGAGGACCCCGAACAATTCTGGTTTTTATGTGAAGCAGTATGGAATGCGAAGAAAATTACAGACCCGGATGTGCGAGCCACGTAGCTCATTACTTCTTTCCGGGACCGGGATTTGACCTGGTTCATGAAATTCTCCAGTACTCAGAGCCCTACGTTAGATGAGATTAAGGAAGCCATAACCAAAGAATTTAAGAAGCCTAAATCGACATCGCAGAGAATCACTGAACTCAAATAGATTCAACAGTGGTGCGGTGAATCCGTGTGGGACTTTGACCAGAGATTCAAAGTTCTCCTAGACCAAGTCAGTTTTACCATTAGTCCTACGGAGCACAAGGAATGGTTTATCGCGGCCTTATTACCACATATCAGAACTTTGCTCATGCAACAGAAGGTTGCTGACCAGCAAGAGGCTCTGGAAATCGCAATGAAGCTAGAGACTGCCCCCGTCGGAGATGATTCTGGTATTGCTCAAATCCAAGTGCAGCTAGCAGTGATGGCCCTGGAACTTCGTGAAATGAAGAAGGGAAAACCCAATCGCGAAGAGGTTTGGTGTACGCAATGTCGGACCAAAGGTCACGACAAGGAACGGTTCCCTCTGGTAAGCAAGTACATGCATACAGGTGTGCTGAACCCATTTCCACCACAAGTCCTATATTGTGAGCTCTGCAGAACGACAGGTCAGCACTGACCCGAGAACTGTTACATGCTGCAATGGTATGGACAGGGACCTAAGAACCCCTACTGTAATTTCTGCAAGTCTGTCGGTCATAATGAGGATGAGTGCCGCACCTATGATGCCTACCGGGTGCACAATGAAGGCCCAAGTAGTGATAGCTACGGTTACCAGGGGGGTGCCTTTGATAGAGGTTCTCCTGGAGGCTGTGGTGGTATGCCCAGAAGAGGCCGAGGCCAGTTGGTGTGTTACAATTGTAACCAAGCTGGGCATTTGGCTCGCGACTGTCGCAACCCCACTATGACATGTCGGTACTGCCGCGCGGTAGATCATGTGATTGAGCAGTG
Organism: Pseudotsuga menziesii; assembly: GCA_001517045.1. Classification (NCBI taxonomy): domain Eukaryota; kingdom Viridiplantae; phylum Streptophyta; class Pinopsida; order Pinales; family Pinaceae; genus Pseudotsuga; species Pseudotsuga menziesii. Next base: position 25,976 of record LPNX010879524.1, on the reverse strand, counting down.
CCTGCAGCTCATAGCTAATATTCAGGCACGACAAAGTGCCCCTACGTGGAATATCCAGATGTTTTCAGTTGAGCCCAGACCTTCCGCAACTATCAATGTTGTCACACGGAGTGGAGCTATGACACACCCACAGGATACAGAAACACAGCCTGTCGACGCTTGGGTTCGTAAGGCTCCTGCGAAAATCCCAGCATTTGATATCACAAGAGAAAGAGAGACATTTATGGAAGTTAAGAAAGATTTTGCTGGCCCTAGCACATCCATTGCACCTGCACAACCTCAACAACTATCTTCGCGGCCCCAGGAAGCCCTGCGGGATAATGTAAGTACCCTATCCTTCTTTTTACAGAGTTGCCTCAAACTGTTAAGAGATCAAGATGCTCTGACTGAGCTACAGAAAGTCATTGCTTCCTGCGGGCCTCAGCAAAGTTCTGCTCAGGACAAAACTATTCATAGAGTGAAAAAAACCGGCAGGGAAATGAGAATGAATGCTCAGATAGGAGCATACGATCTGACTGATGTTATCTTGGACTTAGGGTCCGACGTAAATGTGTTAACTAAACAAACCTGGGAACACATGGGAAAACCCCCCCTCACCTGGTCCCCTATCCAGTTTAGGCTAGCCAACCAGTAAAGGATTGTGCCTCTAGGAAGATTCCTGAGTGTCCACATAGATATTGCTGGGGTCAGTACTATAGTGGACTTCGAATTAATTGAGATCATTGATGACAGCAACCCCTACCCAGCTTTGTTAGGAATTGAATGGGTAATGGAAAATGCTGCAGTTATTAACCTCAAGAAGAGACAGATGATCTTTGAAGGGAATGACTTGAGATTCATCCTACCCCTGGATCCCTCACAAGGGGAACGGTACACAGAACCACTCTGACAAAAGGATCAGGATGATGTGGAGCCCATCTACACTATCACCGCGCAGGAAGGAGGTTATGAGGATCCTCCTACCGCAGGTTGGGAGTCTGGTAGCTCCTGTATGACCAACTCCGAGGATGACTTAGAGAGTTGGAAGAACCGATTATATGAGCTCCATGGACATAGCAGTACCAGACCTACTAAATCCCTCAGATGGCTCAGTTCACAACCAAGCGCTCTCCCTACTTTTGATGGTTCGACAGACCCTGACCCGTTTATCGTACAATTCTCAGGTCAAATACCTGAGTCACAGAAAATGACCTCTCTGGAGTCCGCACTCAGAGTCATAGCAGCCAAATGGTGGAAGAGCCATAAGCCGCAGATTCCTAGCTGGGAAGCCTATCAGAGGCTCCTTCGCCTGAGATTTAAGGACCAGCCTGAGGAGGTGCGAAGCAAGTTTGATGGAAAATATAGTCCACAAGCACATTTGGAAAACTGCTATGAGCTGTGGAGGTATGTACCTCAGAACGAATGGGCACATAGATTCGTCCATACACTGGCACCGATAGCTAAGAACTGGTACGAGGAAGCTGAGCTCCGCCTAGATACTGTAAGTTGGGACTGTCTTGCCCATAGTTTTATACATACTTTTTCTACTAATGATGTCTGCCCAGCTCTAGATGTAGCTATCAGGATCATCCATACCAAGGTCTTTGATGACCGTGCACTAGTGGAACGGTGACCAGATTGGACAATGCAGGAAGCCCACGCACTAGAATGTTATAACTTTGCCATTGAGGAGGATGAGGACCCGCGCAATATTTCTATCCCTGAGTCATAAGGATGCTGCGAGGTGCAAGGACCAGCCGTCAAAGCCCCGAAATTAAATCAACCCCTGAAGACACGCACAGTTAACATTGGATCCGAAGAACAGCCTAAGCTCTCTACAATCGGCGACTATTGGGATGATGAAATGGTCAGCAAGGTAACCCAACTTCTCCACGAGTACCAAGATCTCTTTCCAACAAAGTTTTCCAAAATGAAGGGTATCCTGGGTGATATTGGTGTAATGAAGATCCCTTTGAAACCCGATGCAAAACCTTTGAAGCAGCGTCCTTATAGATTGAATCCGAAGTATAAAGAAAAGGTTAATGTGGAGCTAGATAAGATGCTCGCCGCAGGGATAATTGAGACTGTTGAAGAATCTGAGTGGGTCAGTCCTATGGTGGTCCAGGAGAAGAGGACTAAGGGTGAAATATGAATCTGTGTCGACCTAAGGAAATTAAATGATGCCTGTCTGCATGATCCCTTTCCTACCCCCTTTACAGATGAAGTGCTCGACAATGTTGGAGGTCAAGAAATATACTCTTTCATTGATGGATTTTCTGGCTACCATCATATCCGAATTGCTCCAGAAGACCAACATAAGACAACATTTGCTACCGAAATGGGATCCTTTTAGTATACTGTCATGCCCTTTGGGCTGAAGAATGCACCTGCTATATTTTCTAGAGTCGTCATCTCTGCGTTTAAGGAATATATCCATAAATTCTTAAAAGTTTATTTTGATGATTGGACTATTTTTGGGCTAGTAAAAGACCACCTCACTAGTTTGAGACTTATGTTAAACAAGTGTAGACAGCACCAGATTGCTTTGAATCTCAAAAAGTGTATCTTTTGTGCCCCTTTTGGAATTCTCCTTGGTCATGTTGTCTGTAAGCAGGGATTGATGATGGATCCTGCGAAGATAGCTATTATTGTAAATATGCAACCCCCGAAGTCCGTCAAACAACTGCGCACGACACTCGGTCACACTGGTTACTACAGGAAATTCATCCAAGGATATGCTCAGATTACCGCTCCGATGGAAAGGCAGCTGAAGAAAGATAGTAAGTTCGAATGGACACCGGAGTGCCAGGCAAGCTTAGATATTTTGAAGGAAAAAATGGTCACTGTCCCTATTCTAATATTTCCTGACTGGAAGAAAGAATTTCATGTGCATGTCGACGCATCCTCCATTGCTCTAGGGGTAGTATTGGCTCAACCAGGCGCAGGTCAGATCGACGACCCTATTTCTTTTGCCAGTATAAAATTATCCACTACAGAGAAAAATTATACTACAATAGAGCGAGAAGGCCTTGCTATGGTGTATGCACTACAAAAGTTTCGACATTATCTGTTAGGATCTCATTTTAAGATGTTTACTGACCATTCTACTTTGAAATATTTGGTTAGTAAGCCTGTGCTAGGAGGAAGAATATGCAGATGGCTGATTCTGTTCCAAGAATATGACTTAGAAATCATAGTTAAGCCTGGGAGACTGAACCTAGGACATGACCACTTGTCGAGGCTCGAGTCGGGAGAAGAACCCACTAGTTTGGAGGAGGGCCTCCCTGACGTGCATCTATTTGCCATCCAGATAGTCGATGACTACTTCCAGGATATTGCTCAATACTTGTCCACAGGGTTTCCACTTGTTGAAATGACAACACAACAGAAAAAGCAGCTGGTAGTGCGAGCAGCGGACTTCACCCTAATAGTCGGCCAGCTGTACAAAATGGGACCAGATGAAATACTGCGCAGGTGTGTTTTGGAGCATGAAAGACCCCTGATTCTGGCCGAGGCACATTCTGGCGCAGCAGGAGGTCATTATGCAGGGAAAGCTACCGCACAGAAGATTTTGATAGCCGGCTTATGGTGGCCCACCGTTCACAAGGATGCAAGAGAATATTGCCACAGCTACGACGTCTGTCAGAGGACAGGCAAACCATCTCGGCGGGATGAAATGCCCCTAGTTCCGCAGGTAACCTTACAAGATTTTGACAAATGGGCTATTGACTTTGTTGGCCCTATCAACCCCCCTGCGAAGAAGTCTGGCGCAAGATATATTATTACAGCAACTGACTACCTTACCCGTTGGGCTGAAGCCCAACCAGTCAAGAACTGTAGCACTGCTACAGCTGCGCAATTCATATTCGATCACATATTGTCCAGGTTTGGGTGTCCTCGCGTCCTTATTAGCGATCAAGGATCACATTTCTTAAATAAAACTATTGCAGTACTGACTGAATAATTTCAAGTATACCATCAGAAAAGTACAGCCTATCATCCACAAGCAAATGGGACTGTCGAAGCTTTTAATAAGATCCTGGAGCATTCTTTGACAAATATTTTTAATGCTAACATAAATGATTGGGACCTTCGCATTCCAGCAGTGCTATGGGCTTACAGACCTACTTGCAAAAAGTTGATAGGCCATACACCTTTCTGATTGGTTTATGGGAAAGAAGCTGTCATGCCCATGGAATACATTGTTCCCAACCTCAGAATATATGCTTTCACCAAGATGGATGACCCAGCCATAATAACAGAGAGACTGAAACAGATATTAGAACTCGAGGAGGATAGATTTCTTGCAGGTTTCCAGCAACAGGTGCAGAAATCTCGAGAAAAAGCGTGGCATGACAGACACATTAAGAAGAAACAATTCCAGCAGGGTGATCTCGTGCTCCTCTATGACAGCAAATTCATGAAATTCCCCGAAAGTTTAAGACACATTGGAAGGGACCATATATAGTACAGAAAGTTACTGATGGGGGCGCAGTCCAACTAGCTAAGTTAAATGGAGAACTCTTTCCTTCTATGATAAATGGGAGTCGTCTAAAGAAGTACAGGGACCGGCCAAGTCCTCAAAATTGAAGGTAGCACCAAGAAAGAAAATTCTACGTACCCAGCATATCTACTTGCCACACTATGGAATGTCGTAGTCTGAAGCATAAAGTATGGGAAGCCGAAGGTTGGTCAGGGGACGCAGGTTCATCCTGTGTCGAAGTGGAAAGTGGTTGTTATGTCGTAGGTTGGAACTGTGTCGCAGCCTAGTATGAGATGGATGGGAAAAAATGCATTTGACGGCGGCGGCACGTGAGCTACTCTCCATAACTGTAATTATGATATTTTGGGAAAATCTCAGGCTGGGTGTGACGAGATTTCTGGTATTCAAGCAGATTTGATGTCATTACTACGCTATGATGACAGATTTTGTAACGGAATTCTATAAGTAAGCTACATTGGCTTGTGAAATCTTCCTCGACGCACTTCTTGGAGTTTTCTCAACTGGAGCCATGTCAAACAATTGTGAATTCCAGGAGCTAGTACGAGAGTTCAGAGAGAGAGGTCTGCAGAACCTTTTGAGTAATCTGCCAGTACAGTTGTATTCAACTTAGGTACATAGGAAGGCATAAGTTTTCTCTAAATCAGGCGAAGGCAGGCACAAATTTTCTCTAACATGGAGCCACGAAGGCCATAATACCTCGCCAAATGACTCTGGCGAGCCCCACCCTGAAATATTCCGACATAGCAGAACCATGGCAGCTGTGTGTCTTATGCAGCGTGACACACAATTCCAGGGGACCCCAAGCTGTGGCTGGTTAAGTGTCGCCAACCTGACCAAAGGATGGGGTTGTAGATGGATCCACAAGGCCTTATTCAGCATCAATATCAAACAACAGAAAGAAGCAGGAAGCCGACAACTAGCAGGAAGGACTCCAGGAACCAGTGCACAATGTCTTCACCAAGCAAATTTTACCACCAGCGGAGCAGATAAGTGCCCTGGGACGGGACACTGGTGAGTCTTAGGGGCCTGTTAGGGTATGCACCTCAACGATCCTTAAGATGGGTAACTCCGCGGGTTTGACTCAAAATAGTCTTAGGGGTGTCGGGGGTTGAGTCAAAGTCCTCTATTGTAATAAACCCGCGGCTTAAGACCAGGGTTTAGGGTTTGGGTGCCCATGGTATTGAATCCATGTTTTTGTAAACAGTGCGTTATAAATAGGCACTTGTGTAAATAAGAAAGGTTAGGTTTTATGATGTAAGAAAGATTAAGGAAAGGATAAGGCTGATTTTGTAAGGAAAGGTTAAGTCCCAGCTGTGTGCGTGGATGACCTCTGTAGCTGTGTGCGCAGAGGGTTTTTGTAAGAGGATTAAGGAAAGATCTGTAGCTGTGTGCGGAGAAGGCCTGCTGCTGAGTGCGCGGCTGTTAAGGACTGAAGGGATCTGCAGCTGAGTGTGCAGATCAAACTGTGGTTTTGTAGCAAGTTGAATAAAACACAGTTTGTGGACGTAACCCCTACACTGGGGGTGAACCACGTTATATCTCGTGTTGTGGTTTCTTGTGTTGTTTCTATTTCTGTTGTCTTTTATGCATCAATAACTGTATACATTTGATAACTTAGATCACTACTAATAACAAGCTTCACTGTGAATTCCCTGTAGTGGGTTAAGCAAGTCACGGTTGTTTATCTATCTGCGAAGTTGTATATAAGTGAATGACAAGCTGTGTAACTGTTGATTAATAAGTTTATTAAAGGTTAAGGTATAGTAATATCCCTCTCTACTTGCAGAAACCTGATTCTGCGGCACCCCATATCTGTTTCGGGTGAGACTGCAACCTGCGTACAGGTTGTTGCCGAAAGGGACAACACTGTGGGTCTTTTGTTGGTGCGACATAAAAGGATTAAACCCGGGTCTTCCCTATTGCCCAACAAGAAGAATCTGTCTTCTATAGTGTAGTGAACATAACAGCCTTGAGGAGAAGGTTCAAGAAGAATATTACCACAAAAGGTGGGAAGGGAGCAGATGAACAAGCAAAAGATAATGAGGAAGCAAGGAAACGAAATGAGGAAGCCCAAAGGCTGGCCCAAGAAGCTGCAGGGTGGTTGTAGGAAGAAGAAGAAGAGAAAAAAAAAGTTGCGCAAGAGGCAGCTAGAAAAGCAGAGGAAGATGCAAGGAATGAAGAAGAAGAAGCTTGATGAGGAGCTACAGAAGCAAGAGGCAGAGAGGCTAGAGCTGACACATCTAGCGATAGAACAGTCAGCCTCTGACACAGCTGGAGGATAGACCCAAAACATGGAGAACCCTGAGGCTCAGGACCCAGAAGTACCAACTGCTAGCACACCTGGATAGTCTGTGGTCCCTACACTGAAGCTGGTCCCCTTTGAACAAAAGAAAGGAGAAGAAATACCTGATTTTAACATTGTTTTCTATGAGAATGCGACAAAGAGGATAGTGAAGAGAACGAAAAGGAAGGTTGAAATAGGAGGTCTGCCCGGGAAAATGATAACGGATACGCTTGTTGTATTTGGAACAGACAGAGATCCAAGATTCACCATTAGAGCCGAAGCTGCACTAATTCATGCTTCAGAAGATAATGTGGACAATATTATGACAGACTTGGAGCAATCCAAGAAGTCCTCTGCTCAACTGAAAGACACATTGAGGAAAGAGAGAGAGGAAAGAAATAAGCTGAAGAGGAAATATGAGGACATGAAAAGAGAGATAAGGTCTTCAAAGGATGAACTGTAGCTCCTCCAAGTGGAGAGACAAGTTAGGGAAACTACATAGGAGTGTCTGGAGAGAGTGCAACAAGAGTATCAAGAGCTTAGGTTGGAGAAGGAACAGCTACTGGGAAGGATAGAAGGCTTAGACCTGCAAAAGACCACTTTGGGGGCAAGTGAGAAGCAATCTCAAGAACAAGAGTTGAAGCTTCAAGAGCAAATTAATTCTTTAACAACTGCTCTAGAAGAAGCAAGAGAGCAGCAAGCTGACCTCCAATCCTTCAAGGAGCATGTGCTGGCACAAAAGGGCAATATGCTTCAGCTGCAAACTGCCATAGAAGAAGAGAGATGTAAAGTTTTGCAAATAGATGGCCGATTAGAGGAAATTCTAGAGACTTCCTCTTATTTTGTTGATAGATCTCAGGACGTCATGGAAGTCCTGACAACGAGAATGACAAGGTTGGAAAATAATGAGGAAAATCCTGTAGATCTGCCCTCGAAAGATCAACAATCCCTTCAGTAGGATTATGACTTATTAGAGTTTGCTATAAACACAGCAGAAGATTTCAAAAAGGCTGTGAGGAAGACAAAAGGAGCATGCTCAGAATTCTTCAGAAGGCTCTTGATTACATATAACCGGTGCCAAGTAGAAGCCGAGCAGAGGCTAGAGGTTTCTCTAGATCACAACTCATTTGTGGAGATTTTATAGAAGAAGTATCAAGAGGAAGAAGAAAAAATACAGCACATTAAGGCCCTCGACCACCAGGTCTTAAGGAGTGAAGTAGATCGTTCGTCGATTAGTGTGCAGCTATTGGAGGACCAGCTTCGTTTGAGTGCATCCAGAATTGAGGCCATCAAGAACCAAGCTGCTAAATTCGAGATAAACATTCAATTCTTGGAACCTTGTGCATTTGAAGGCATTGCCTCTGAGGCTTTGGCGTGGAAGAAATTTTTGAATACCCAAGCCTGGGCCCTCCTCATGAATGATCATTCATTTTTGTAACATGTAACGGTTTTGTAAACATTTGAGGAAAGTGAAATTTTGGGAGGCGAAGAGTTGGGAAGCCCAAAGGTTATTTGTGGGCAGTCCAATAGTTTCACCTTTTTTGTATAAATATAGAATACTTAGAAGAACAAATGGCTTTTTCCCAGTTAGACATGAAAAGCGATATTGTAAGAACTACTTTTTTTTGCAATAAAGAATTATTGTTTTCCTGTTGGAGAAAGATTGGTGGGACTTTCAAATGTTATGCTGTGGATTGCGGAAAAATGAACTATTTCATTTTTCTAGCCTTTTTTCCATTAACAGTGAGATCATTCTAACTCTTAGAGCCTATGTTCTTGTTTGAATGATTTCTGGTTTATTCTATGAAATTACCACCATGAGTAATGTATGCTGTTCATAAACAATGGGTTATCTGATTGTCTAAATATCTTTAAATCGTTCATGTGTTGTAGGAAGGAATATCAGCTATCTGTAATTTCTCTTTATAATGCATGCACAATACACATTACTCATAAATAAGTTACAATTTGGCTCCCTGGGGATAGATAGGTAGATAGATACATAGTTAGCATTGCTTTATTGCTGCATATGTGATTTAGATGCTTGTGAGTTCTAAGACGAGAGGTAAGAACCTGCGCATCACATTGTGACTACTCTTTGCATCTTTATCACCCTGTGTTGTTAATTAGGCACGTCCATATCATAAATTAAGTCAAAAATACAAAAACATACACGGTGGACCGGGCCGCAACCGGTAAAACCTTTGTGTTTTTACTTGACCTATGGTATCCGGACCGCAAACCGGACAGATTCCCTAAACCAAATAGTCACAGGCTAGTTGGGAACGTTGAATGGAGAGAATCCCTTGTTGTTGTTGCCTGCGAATTTCCAGGCCTCAACAAGTTGCAACCATGAGGGTTGTGACCATAGTTGAAGATGATGACTTTGATCAGTTTGTTGAAGAAGAAGAGGTGATCTATGTTGATGATGGGTTCAAAATGTCAAGAGACAAGGATAGTTACTTTTATAGCCATCTGGAGTATGAAGAAATAAATTTGGAACTACCCATGGCTAATCCTAAGAAGGATTTATCAAAGATGATAGATGCAGCTGAGAACTTGCCCCAGCACTACAAAGAGTATCTTTCCTTGGGGGAAGTGATTTGTAAATCCATTCCTTTCAAAGATTATTTTTATTGCAGATTTGGATTTGAGCCTAAGAATGTAGATGATTACTCTTTCAATAGAAAAAAATCATCCATAGAGGAACAAAGTTGTTCCACCTCTCTGAGTAATGAGGAAGAATAAAGCAAAAGTGAAGAGTCATCAAATCCATCAACATGCTCAAGAATTCTAAGATTCTTTGGATTTTCTTCAAGAAGATTATCTGCAAATAATGATAATAGTACCATTCAAGAAGGAGAAACCTCAAGTTGTTTGAAAGAAGATACTCGAGAAGATATTTCTTGTTTCCCATTACTCCAAGAAGAGAATGAAGAGGAATGCACTTCAAGTTTCTTGGTGGGTGATCTCCGGATCACTGCTCAAGGTTTTGGCTCATGTATGGGTGGTGAGATATATTTTGGATCAGATATACATATCAGATTTAGAGTCACCTCCTGAGCCACAGAATGCAGAAGAAAACAAGGCTACACCACTCAGGTGTGAACCAGAATATTTGGTGGAGGAGTAGGCCACCAAAGTATATGTACAAAAGGAGGATAAGGTGAATAAAATGAATGATAAAAATTCTGATTTTTGCAACAACCATGTACACCTGCAACCATCTGATCCATGGGAGGATTAAAAGGCTTCACATCATGGAAGTGAGTGTGCATAAAATTCAAAGGCTGACCTGTATGTTGAGGATGAGTTTTATGTGGTGGATTCATGCTACAAGAAAAATGTTCATATATGTCATCTATTAGAAGAAGAAATATTGGTGGAGGATATTCTTGGTGAGACACATCATTTGAGTGGATCACTAAAGCAAGACATGAAGAAACTTAGGGCAGCAATGAAAAACATTGTTGACATTAATGCCTTGGTGGCAAGATGTTGTTGGAAAGCATCTAGTGGAGACATGGAAGGAGAATCTTTTCTAGAGGAGTGCATAGCACTGAATGAAGGGATGGCCAAGATGAAGGAGAGCTATATCAACTTAATATCTAATAGAGAACATCTCCTCATGGTGGCTGAAATGTACGATTGTGCAGTCGAGAGGGAAGCACAAGAGTCTGAAAGACTCCATAGTAAATGGGAGGCTACATATGATTCCTTGAAAAGAACCCAAGAAGCTCTTCAAGAGTCGAGATTGCAAATTGATCAAATTCAAAGGGATTTGAATGTACCACACCCCCCATATTGCATGGAAAAGGATCATGTGCACATGGTAGTAACTACTTTGGATGTGTTGAAGGAGCCTCATGTGGAGGACAACCACGAGGAAGGAGCAGATTTGCAGATGCTTGTGAAAAGACATGAGGAAGAAAATCTTGGCCAATCACTCATTGAGATTGAAAGGAAGGAAGAAGCGTTCTTAGCAATGGGAAATATTCCTGAGGACATTCCAATTGAATCATCAGGAAATGATGATTATCTATTCATGGATTGGGTAGATAAATATATCACTAAAATAGAGGATCAAGGATGTACTAGAATTTCTCGCATCAATAGAGGGTTGTTTGACATGCATCCTTGGAAGGAGACACCTTATGAAACAACCCTATGGATGGTATATTTTTCTCCAGAAGAGTTGGCTGATCAAATTCCATATGGATCAGAAAATAAAATTCTATATTCATCCATTGATTGGGTGGATAGAAACATCTTTGGAATGAAGACCTTGGGAGGTAAAGAATTTTATTTCTGCAATAAATTTTTTGTTGTGACTGACATTGTCTTGACATGTGAACAGCAACAAAGATTTAATTTGCAGCCATTGGATACCTTCCATACACATGCACATGAGGTGAATTATATTTTTTTTGTACTTGAGGACTGTGTGGACAATTTTGATGAGAACCAAGCACTTGGCCTTTTCCAGAAAAAAACTGGAATTCTTTTCTGGAAAGAGTCTCTTTCCAATGGGAGGGTTAGACGAGGATGAATATGGGGAAGCCATAATTTGGGTGGATGAGTATTGTAGGGTTCTGATCCAAATTTATACCCACACTTTTATTTCATCCTCATCAAGTGAGAATGAAAATTGGGAGAAGTAATTTTCCTTGTTTGTGCATCAGGAAGAGCTGGAGGCTTTCCTAGGTGTTCATGATAACTTGTGGAATGCACCATCACCCTCTCGTAAGCCACATAGGCACATATGGCTGTCACTTGATGCTATTCAACCACATGTGGATTGGGTGGAAGATTACATGTCACACATGGAGTCTTCTTGCATAAAAATTTCTGCACATGATCAGTGGAAGACAAATAAGCAAGAAAAGTGTGAAGAGAAGTTGTTCAGGAAAATACCTTGCACACAGTTGGATAGATGCTTTCATTATTTGACTAGTGGTAGAGAGTTGAGCCATTGGAAGTGTTCACATGGACCTTTTAGTAGGTGTGTCAGTTCCTTATCAGGTGGGATGAGGGGACGCTTATTTGTTTTTCCTGCTTGCATTTTTGGAGATGATTGTGATGCATCATCTTATTATGAGCAGTTTGGGCATCCTTGTTGGTTGGATGATTCCTATACTCATTGGGATTGGAAATGGGACTCACACCCATGTATTTGTAGAAACATAATTGTGAGATTCAATGCTGATGTGCAGCAAGCACATAAGGAACTTTATGTTGGGTGGGGAAATATGACAGATTTCCAACTTTGCATTGAGAATTTCCAGTTTTCGGTGCAGTGGTATGATTTCCACAGCATGAATGTCATTTCATGTGATGATAAATTTGTATGGTGGATTATAATGTTTGGATACTTACAGTTGAGGAAATGGGATCCAGGCATAAATTAGCTTGACAAGTTGTGTGGGAAGGCATTCTCACTAAAGGGGGTGCAATGCAAGTAATGGGACCCTGAAATTGCTTGTTTTGGAGAAACTTTACAGGATGGATTCATGGAGAAGGTCAACCTTTTTGCACAATGGATTCATGCTCCGGTTCTCCTACATGATGAAAAAATTGCAGCACTCTGAAGTGCTTCTGCTTGAGGACAAGCAGATTTGGGAGGGGAGGACTGTCATGTCCCCATATTTTGGGACATTAAAAGTGTTGACCATGATGAAATTCCTAGGGGCTCAAATTGACATTAATTATTATTCCTAGGAAAAAAATTGCTAATAATTGTTCTAAGGCATATATTTAATTTTATTTCAGCAATTTTATTTATTATGCACAATAATGATGTGGAATTAACGATTCCATGTCAGGAGGGTGCATTGGGGAAAGCTAGTAAACTTTCCTTGGATGGAAAAATGGAAACAATGCAAAAGAAGGAAAAAGAAACATGCCATAGTAAAGATAGAAACTATCCAAAATGGTTTTTAATTTGGTGCAAGGATGAAAAGCAAGGAAAGATTACCTTATGCACAAGCTTGCTAATTACTCAAGGAAGGAGCAATTTCTATTTTGGACTGAAGGATACAAACATGGAAACATTTACTAAGATTCTTACTTGCTATTTTTCTCAAGAAGTTCTAATTTCCACTTTGGGTTAAGTTATACAGAGAAGGAAACATTATTTGCAGATCAAAATTGTTAATCCCATCAGGGAGGGCCACTCATGGCATAGGAACAAAATTGGCAAGTGGGTTACTTGTTCAATGGGTGAAGGACTTGCTCAACAAGTCACCCAAGGTCTACTTAAGGGAATTTCCAACTCCATTATTCAGTTTAATTAATGTATTTTTGTAATTGATTGAAGCTTAAGCTTCATTTCTGAGTGGTGATTCTCAGTCTCTTGGGTGATGTGCCCCAAGTCCCCTGCTCTCCTTCTCCCCTCTTCTTCCCTTCTCATTGCAGGTTATATTGGAGATATGGATCAAATCTCAACCATTAATGGAGTGATATTTCAGGTTCTAAAGCCACTTCCATTTTAGTGCAGCACATTAGAGTGATTGGGACACTCCATTCGAATATCAGAGCCATCTTCAAGATTTCCTCCTTTTATGAGAGATTGACGATATGAAGTGATGAAGAGAGATAGATGGATCTCTGCCATTAATTGAGGTTATTATCAGTCCCTAATATTAGTCTCCTAACACTTCCAAAGTTTCTGTAATGTTCTAATCGTTTTCCATTACGATGTCTACCTCCAATTCTAGTTTTCTATCCTTGTAATGAAGACTAAATTAATGAGTAAAGATATGAAAATACCATGAGATTTAATTCAGTCATTAACTCTATAAAATAATGTATTCTTACCTTTCTGCAAGTATTACAAAGTTTTGAATATATCCGATTTACTCTGGAGAAGCATTTCCACACCCTAGCTAGAAATGCATTGAAAAATGACTAGTTTTAGATTTCGAATGAGTTGAAGGACTTAAAACTTTCTTATTTTATTTATTTTACTTCTAAGAATTCATTAAATTCAAATTGAACACCTTCCATGTCTAAATATGAGTTTTATTAACCTTCTCCATATGTTTGGAAGACCCAGAACCTGAGCCTAGAGTGCAGTCCAAGGGACTTGTTTCCTAAAATTCCCAAACATGTTATTTACCTGCATAAAACTTTATATACTGTAATATAAATTTATATTAGATCCATAATCAATTTAATCAAGCCTATGTTTCAAAAAGGCTGAACTACTCTTCCTAGTTTCACAGTTTGGCTTCCCAAAAGCGTGGAAGTAGGTTTCCGCATACCGTATTCTGAAACCTAAATGGAACCAGATATAAATGTGTTAGGGAAGAGTAAATTATATGTCTGAAATATCTTTGGTTGCTTCCCATTGCTCACTTCTCTTGCCTACAAAATTTCCTAGAAAAAACCCCTGACTTTCCTTGTCCGAAGAGGCTCTGAGTGGTTTGATTCAAAGTTCAGAAACTGTAATTCAAATTACAGAATTAGATAGTGTTCAAGTCTACAGACGAGACTTGGGACATCACACCATGAGAACCTACAACGTGAATGATGCACAGGATCCCTATGAGCACGACGTAGATGCTATGGGGGAAAAAATTCGAATTGGAAATGTTGAAATAGAATCCAATGGAAGGAGATACCAAGATAATCCCCCAAGATATTGAAGCCACCATGAGAATCCTAAAGGTGGAGATGCAAATTTATAGAGAAGATAATGAAAGAATGATTAAATCTTAGGAATGGCAGAATCAGTTGAATGCATCCATGCTCCAGAGTTTGAAAAACATGCTAAGGCAGATGAACTCTGTGCATCAGGTAGTAAATCCGGAAGGAAGTAAGAGAATTGATAGAAGAAGAAAGAGGTCTTCTAGTGGATCATCTGACTCTGAGGGATCCATTGGGGGATCAATATCTTCATCTCATAGGAATAAGAGGAAGAGGTGTTACTTGAACAGTTCACCTGATTAATTTAAGAAGTCAAGTCCTCCTACCTTTAATGGTGAGGTAAATACTGTTCAAAAATATAAAGCTTGGCTTCTTGGGATGAAGAAGTATTTCTAAGTCCAAGGATACTCTAGAAATATGAAGCCAAGGGTAGCCATATTCAATCTAAATGGAAGAGCCTCTATATGGTGGGAGCACCTCGAGAAAGTAAAGAAGATTAATAACAAAAATATTGTGTGGAAGTAGTTCAAGAAGTATTTCAAGTAGAAGTACCTCTCTGACAGGTGTCAGGTACTATGATGATAAGATTAAAGAGTTACATGAGTTGATATTGGGATAGGTGACCATGGAAGAATATGCAAACAAATCCTTGTATTTGTTGAGGTATGTCAAGTACATCAAGGATGATAAAGTGAAAATATAGCATTTGCTAAGTGGATTACCTTAGTCATACAAAAACATAATTAATTTTGATGAACCTAGAACTCTAGAAGAGGCTATAAGAAAGGAAAAGTATTGTTATGATCATAACAAAGGAAAACTTAATAGCCATAAGGCATGGAAGGAAAAGAAGAATAAAAATTTTGACCAAAGAAAGAAAGGTTTCAAACCTTCTCACTTCTGAAATCAGCAAAGGA
This sequence comes from Pseudotsuga menziesii, assembly GCA_001517045.1. NCBI lineage: Eukaryota > Viridiplantae > Streptophyta > Pinopsida > Pinales > Pinaceae > Pseudotsuga > Pseudotsuga menziesii. The sequence continues at coordinate 10,645 of LPNX010879524.1, read as the reverse complement.
ATCCATCATAAGTTGTGGCTAAGCCATCCAAAGTGATGGCAGACAGGCCAAGAGATCCAAAAGAGATCAGAGAACCACTCCAATATTAGAGATGTGGAGAAAACCATATGTGTAGGAACTGCCCGCTTGAGAATGGGTATGTAGGGCAAGCTCACAACATCCAAGAAGCTGAAATTGTGGGTCAAGTGGCAAGGACCGTCCCTAGAATTTATGTAGTGCTAGAGGACTGTCACGAAGATCACCATTCAAGTGTGGTTGAAGTTGAAGGTAAGATTGTTTAGCAATCTATTTCTATTTTGATTGACCTTAGATCTACTCACAGTTCTATCACTCCTAGAATGGTTGAGATTGTGCTTTTAAGAAGTTAAAGCATATAAAATCATGGTTAGTTCAACTACCCACCGGAACCAAGAGAAAAGTTAGTGAAGTGGTAGAGAAATGTCCATTTGTCATGGTTGGGTTAGCCACCTATCCAGAATTAAATGTTCTACCACTTGGTTCCTATGATATTCTCAATGGAATGGATTGGTTATAAATTCACACAGTCAAGCTTGATTGTTACAACAAGACTTTTGAATGCATGGATGAAGAAGGAAATCCAAGGGTTGTAAGAGGCATCCCAAAGGTGATTTCTGTTAGGAAGATTTCAACAATGCAGCTAAAGAAGTTCTATAGGAAAGGTTGCAGATTGTATGCAACCCATGTTTTGGAGGAAACACAGAATGATACTCCTATGTTGGAGGAATTTCATCTACTACAGGAATTCTGGGATTTTTTTCTTGATTAGATTCTTGGAATTCCTCCATAGAGAGACATTGATTTTACAATTGACCTTGTTCCTAGAGTTGTTGGGGCACACACCTTAACGGTCCCTAATTTTGGTAACTCCATGGTTTTTGTGGAAGTTGTAAGCGAAGTTACGAATCAAAACAGTCTTAGGGGTGTCGGGGTTGAGTAAAAACCTTCTTTTTGTAATAAACCCATGGTTTAAGTCCAGGGTTTAGGGTTCGGGGTGCCCATGGTTTAAGCCCATGGTTTTGTAATAAGTGCACTATAAATAAGCACTCTTGTAAAGAAGTCAGTTTAGGATTTTGATGTAAGATGAATTGATGCGAAGCTAAGGCTTGTTTGTAAGAAGGTTAAGTCCCAGCTGTGTGCGTGGACAACCTCTGCAGCTGTGTGCACAGAGGGTTTTGGGTGATTAAGGAAATCTGCAGCTGTGTGCGCTGTTGAGTCCAAATTTGGTCCCTTTTAACCATCTTTAATCACCTTTCTTCCCTTGTTTTACACTGCTTAGCATACCAATCAGACTGACTTTCTTCACTTTATCCCTTAATTTGTCAAGGTAAGACTGATTATTATTTTACCTTAGTTAATGCTTATTCTTGTGACAATTAAGGCTATTTATCTCTTGAAATTGTGCTAATATGTGTGATCTATGAAGATAATGTGAGATGAGCAGAATGCAGGGGATGAAGCTGAACAAGTCTAGGGACGAGGGGTGGTCGTGACACAAAAAGGATCCTTCATCTGTCCCTCATCTATGGAGACATGTGACATTCCAGTCAAGGGCCGGTCAGAGCAGCCGCAACAGAACGAGCTATGATCGAGGGGTCTTCAGGATAGCTGCGCGAATATTATGGCGATATGAGAAGATCTCTACTTCTGGGCCAGTCAACAATCTTCTTGTATTTTCTATAATTGTATCATGCCACGTCTTGTAACAAACAATGTTATTCAGGGCACCTGAAGATCAGAGATCTTCATGGCTTCCCTTTGTAATAGGATGGGATGTTATCACTTGTAGGTATAAATGCAGAAAGATGTCTCGGCCCAGGGGGTTGGAAAATACTGAATTCATTTTGGTGTATTAACAGCGGGAGCAATCTGTAATAATTCTTTCTTTTTTTTAATACAAAGAGTACTGCTGGTTTAAGGGAGCTGTACATTGTTCATCCAGCGTCTCTGTGTGAAGGCTGGGCCCGCCTTCCGCAGATATTGCTGAGTTAAGGTAGGATCTTTCAATTTATGGTTGTGTGAAGTTTAATTAATTACATTTTCTGTGTGCGCAGCAGTAGTGTGTGTGATTTACAGGATTGCATTTCTCAAGATTGATAGCTGTAACAGTGTGATAGTCGACTGAGTAGTAATCTTTATGCAATTTATTTATTAGTTGTGCGCAACTCTGTTCATCTCATAGTTCAGAATGACATCCCACGAATCCTGTGTAATTCTTTGATTGTTATAATTGTTGATTCTTATTTCTGCAATTCAATTCTTAGAACAGCTGAGTGTGATCTGTCGCAATTGAATTTCTAGATTATAGTTAATTTATGATTATAGATTCTGAGTGTGATTAGATCAATAGGCAATTCCATTGAATTGAGCAGTGATTAGAATTTCCTTTCTGTCAGTAATTGTTGATTTCATTTCTGGTTGATGCATTGAAGGAAAGGTTGAATTCGTAGAGTTAAAAGATTTGTGGGATCACACATAGTTGAGGGGATGAACATAGTTGTTAAGAACAGTATTCACTACAATGATTTGGTGTTTAGCATATACTGTGCACTTACCCTTTGAAACAAAAGACTTCCTCGGGTTGACAATGAATATCGTAAGCTCTGTGTGTTGATAATAATTTATCTGCATTTAGGGTGCTCGACATTTTGGCGCCGTTGCCGGGGAAGGGTAATCAAACACTATCAGTAGTTGCATTTGATAATTATTTTTAGTCAGTCTCTTTTTATTCTTTCTGATGAAATGATTTGGGTTGTATGAATACTACAAGGGTAAAACGTGATCAACTCCCAACTCCCAAAACCCCACGAGATACTAACGGTGCAGGTGGCTCGGGTCGAGGTCGATGAGTACCATTGGGCAGAAGGACGTTCATTGACGACCTCGTTGACAGAACCGATTCATCCACTGGAGCCCATCTTCAAGAAACTCCCAACAGAAGAAACCCCGCTGATCTTGGGGCGCTAGCATCGGGATCCACGGTGGAGAAGACACGAGCAGCTGTGTCGTCCTCAGCTATCCCTGGAGACAAAGACACAGCTGTTACAACGGGACCTACTGGTAGAGGACCGAATTATCACATTAACGGGAGGAGTGTAACTAAGGAAGAGTGGGATCAGTACCACGAGAATCTCCTAGGACAGTGGAGAAACGAAGAAAAGGACGAGGAGCAAGAGAAAAACGAAGAAAAGAATGAGGAACAAAATAAGAGCGAAGGAAAGAACATAGGAGGAGACGAAGAGGAGGAAACAGAAGAAGAGATGAGTAACAGGCACGGGGCAGATGA
>LPNX010879504.1:72964-203999 GCA_001517045.1 Pseudotsuga menziesii | reverse complement strand
TCATTACATTGCCTTCCCATTAAGAGAAGCTTTGTCCTCAAAGCTTTCTTAAAGAAAAGTCTTACGTATGATTTCTTGGTTGTTATGTCATCTCTCGATCCTTTATTTTAGTACTTGTGACACTTGATGAAATAAGACGATATGAGTTATGAATTCCAAGGAAACAATGCCACATCGTCTGTGATGTGGTCCATCTGAGATTTATTTTCATCGAAGGTGATTATTGTTCATCTTGTTGGATAAATCTTCATATTTTCTGCTTAGATTGTATATTTTGTGTTCTTCCACTTCTGAATTTATTACTCCTTTGTTTATGTTCATTTTGACATTGTCGTTGGTCAAAGTGATCTTTGTAGTTTGGGTGTTGGTAAGGAGTCCTTGTTGCTTGTTTTTCTACTGGATTAACTTCCTTTTGAACTGTGATGGGAACCGAATTTGTTTTTGTTTCTTCTTCCTCAACCATAATTAGTTTTTTGGATAGTCTTGATGCTTCCTTCTAGATTTGAACTAATTTTTTATCTAATAGATTATTATTATTCTGAATATTCTCAAACATTTAGTCTTGTAACTATTTGTCCTGTTTTAACTTCTCGATTTGTTCCTCTGAGTTCTTGATTAACCTTCATGGCGTAATTTTCTTCATCCTTTCCTAGTAATTTTTGCTGGAGAGCTTGAATCCTGTATTCTAAATTTTGACTACAATGAACTTTATCCTTTTTCTTCTTGATTTGCAGAAGTAATTTTTGATTATGATCTTTCAAACAAGAGATGTATTCTTCTTTACCTACAACAACCTTGTCGAAATCCTTGTGTATCGCCTGTGTTGATTTCTCATTTCATTGCGACATCACCTTTGATATTTATATGAAGTCTTCAGAGACACTACTTCTGACTTTGACTTCATGTTAATGTACTACAATGTGATTTTCTTCTTTTTGTAGGAAAATTTCATAAACTTCTTTTCAACATTTAAGATAAAAGTCCCCAATGTTTCTAGCCACGGTAATCCCAAAACTAGGTCACCATCACTACTCCACAAGGATTTAACTATAAATTGCAAGACGCCATTACAATCTCCAATGTTCAATTGTAAACTGCTTATTGCATATTCTTTCTTATTCCAAAAGTCTAACATTTCACCTATATTTGACTTCGGAATCACTAACTCATTAGAAAAATCATCACTAATATAATTATTGCGTTCATAGGGAGCAATCGAAATAATATTGTCTTTCCCTCTAATTGTTCATTTTATTTGAAATAACACCGGGACATAAGTTTTTAAATTGCTTGGAAATCTTCCTTGTTTTTTTCCATGAGACTCCTTTTTAATTTTTTTCTAATAATAATAATAATAATTAATAATAATAATATTATTAACATTTTTCATAAACTATATATATAGTTTAATATATAGTTTTTTAATAATAATAATAATAATATATTATTATTATTATTATTATTTTCTAATGGGAATAAACACTTGGAACTTTAAAAATAATAAATATTATTATTAATATAATAATAATATTATATATCTAATTTTTCTTTTGAAATGTATTAAGATGGGATATAATATTAATAATAATAATAATAATAATAATAATATTATTATAATAATTTCCTTTTCTTTGAAACTGAATTAGGGTTTAAAACTTAGTTATGGATGATGTGTGGAAGAATGTGGTACGAGGAATAAAGGTGAGGGTTGTGTGGAAACGAAGTGAATGGGTTATGGATGCCCGACGAGAGGTAAGCTGGGATTCCAAGTTGGGAGGCTGGCGTTAAGTTGGGTGGTGAGAAAAGTGGAAGAATGCTGGCAGTGTGTGCATGAGGCTAGAGAAGAGGGATGGGAGTCAAGAAAGGAGTGGCGAAGGAGGGAGAAGGTCACGAGAAGGAAGTGGAGAATGACGCGAGGGTAGGAAAGAGCACGGGTTGGTGTGTGTGGGGCACATGGTATTCACTCAATGAAACTATACCATAACGCCTTCGTTCATGGGATATTAAAGAATAACCCTAATTTCATTAGATATTGATAAATACCTACCAAAATATTTTTGTAGAGCCCCCCCTCCCCCAATACATATTTCTAATTAAAAAAACCCCATTTTTACTAGATATTCCCTATTTGTACTAGATACTCCTTTTTATACCCCCAACACCTCTAAATCCCCTTACCATACTCCCCTCCGCCCCAATACCTACAATATATTGATCTTATTTTTCACAATTTAAAACCCTCCTTTATGAATGAACGTGATAAAGTATTGGTCAATAAGGTGAATCCCTTGTGGCGGCGGGGGGGAGGCGGAGCGCAAGACAGAGCGACCGACACAACACAGGAGGAGTGGTGCATACATGGGGAGGATTGGTGCAGGAACACGTGGAGGGATTTGCGAAGGGACTGCCGCTGTAGGGGAAAATGGGAAGAGTGGAATGAGCGTGGAGCAACAGAGAAGGTGAGTTAGGTAAGGTGAAGGAACTAAAAAGTTCAAAGAAACTATGAAAACTACCAGACAAATTCTGATTCCTTAGCCAAAGGTAAGACCATAATGTGACCTTGATACCACTGTTACCGCTCTGATACCACCAAAACGACAAAATCGTTTCTTTAATGAAATAACCAACACAAATAAGCCATATTAGAGTATTAATCCATGAATATAAAATATATGATTGATAAGAGATGATATTACAATGAGAATGATGTTTGTATAAATACCCATACTGGGTTCCCTTTCGTAAAGAGGCATAACCTTTCATCAAGGTGCTCTTCATTAAGTATTAGTTTATTTAATTATTAATGCTTAATTAGTATATATATATTTTTCATTACACAATTGACACTGAGGCAGTATAAAAAACATGTTTCTAAATATTTGTTCCTTCAAAGTAATTAAGGAGTCTTAGTTAGAGTTAAGTCCCAAAAATAGAGAAATGGTTAACGTAGGTTATTTGTGGTTTTCCTAAAAGTTAGAGATAGTTTTCTTATGTGTCACAAGTTATGTAACTGCTTTCTATTTTGGGAAGAAAACTAGAAGCTCGAATTTGTAACTGAAAAATGTATCATTTTCTATATATATTGGATGAAAAATGTAACACCCCGGTTTTGACCCCGTTGCATTAGATGTATATGATGAATATATTGTAAATAATCATGGTGCAGAGCTAAAGGCCAAGGCCCCACCATCGATTGGCTATGCTATTTTTTGGGTTGAAATTTTCACCGATGGTATGTCGGGGCATGCGGCATACATATTGAGTTTTGTCATCATGTAAATATGCATCTTTAATTAAATAACGCAACCAGCTATGTTCACGGCAACTAAATTGAGAAGAGGCATGATTTTCACAAGGATAAGGGGGATGTCAAACCTTGACCCATGAGAGAAAATCCATGTGTCACCACCCTGTTTTGATTTTCCCATCTTCCCTTGTTTTATCCAACCACCACCATTAAAATCTCTACTGTTAGTTGGGGCAGTTATGGCTGGGAGTGGAGTGTGGCAGGACTGTCAGTCTTTGCCCAAATGCACACTCCACCAGTAGATTGAACCTCATGAGGGGAAGAATAATGACCACGCCCCTCATTCCACTCTCTCCACTACGCCATTCTTTCCCTGGTCTGTTCATCCTCACGCGGGGACGGTAATCTGATATTTTCCACGCACTTCCTACTACACCATTCTCTCCATAGTCTGTTCATTTTTCACGCACAGGCATCTATTCTGTTTTGATATCACGCAGCCAGGAGGGGAGCCTCTTATCGGTTGTCATTCACGTTTTTCCATAGAGTGGAATCAGGTGTGTTTTCCCTCTGTATTTTGGGGTCTGGTGCAAGTTTTCCTCATGCACAGGTTGGGAGACTATATTTTCTTCCCCAGTGTGGTCTGTGTAAGTTTTCCTGGTTGCTTCGTTACCCAGGACGGACTGTTGGTTTCCCCATGTTGTGAGTTGTGTTTACAGATACGTTTTGGGACTGTTGTAATGCGCTTGGGAGTCGTTTTGGCCATGATAGGGCCAAGAATGATTCGGGAGTTGTTTCCCTGTTTAAGCTATAACTGCTGATTGATTTCCTGCATGTAATGGTTGGTCTTCGGACTGTGTTGGGAGCAGGGATAGGGGATTGGGTTTCTTGATAAACCTGGTGTGTTTGGAAACCACACAGATAGAGCTAGAGGGATGGCTTTCTTCTCCACAACCCCTGAATAACACTGGAAGGGAAGTCAGGGCCTGAGGGACTGTGTAGCAGTGAAGGGATTGATTCCTTGTGTTGGGTGTGTGTGGGTGTCTTAGAAGCTAGGCTAGTTCTAGTGTAGGTGTTCCTAGCTCGGTAATGGGCTCACCAACTCAGAATTTAGCCTTTCCCAACTCCTTGATGGTCTGATAAATCAGACCATGTCGGCTTGGCTGTATTGTTGATGGCCTGATAAACCCAACTGTGTTGTCTTGGCTGTGTTTTGTGTATCCTTGGATATGTGTAAGCGTGCTTGTTCCTTATTCCTTGGAGAATCATGCCCAGCTCGGGGGTGGCAGCGTTGCTGAGAGATTAAGGAGCACGTTGGCCTATGGTTGGGTGGAACGTTGCACCAACGTAGCTGGTTGTGGAATGAGTTCTTCATAAGATAAGTAATCTTGTCTATTTTACTCCTGCAATCATTTGACTGTTAATGAATATGGTGAACATGTTGAATGCTTGTATGAATGTATGTTTCTTCTGTTGTGTATGATAAATAATTGTATCTGTGTATGTTCTACTTCAATGCATTTTGTTTCAATATTTTATGAATGCACATGTACATGGGGCTGGTTGCTCGGATGGTTAATACCATGGTAGCGTCCTCTTCGTCGGTCGGAGGGTCAGGGACGTTACAATGTGGTATCAGGGCTCATGTTGCAGCATGGGCCTGAATGAGCCATGAAAGATGCAGTGACAGAGGCATGATTTCTTTCTGTCCAATAGAAATTAGAAGTTTATGATAGAAAACTTCCACAAAAATTTGTCTAAGTGTTTGAACTATCGGTTCGTCGGAACACTTAGTGGGACGAACTTTCGGTGCAGAAGAGAGCTAGGTGGAAGCACCGTCGATGGAGGAGAGTTGGAAGAAAATTACAGAAAATTTTCTAAGTTTTCGTCGGCTGTCGGTGGAACTTAGTGGATGTGGGAGTCATAGTTTCGGCAAAGATCAGTCGAAGACCGCCGAAACACCGGATCGATGTAGTGGAGGAAACGCCCGATGTTGACTTTCAGTGCCAACGAAAGTTTGTTGTTCAGATCGTCGAGGGACGTTGACAAAAAATAGTGGATCGAGTGTCCACTGTTACGGATGGCTAGACAATTATGCGTCCGACGGGTAAGGCCTCCGACCACCGACGCTGTAAAGAAAGAAATTTAATTTTTTTTTCTAAGGCCCGAAATTGTCAGCTATCAGAAGAAGATAGTGCTTCGTGCATCCGCCGTTGCGGAAGCCTAGAGCACTAGTCTTCCGATAGGGAAAAGCTCCGACTGCCGATGACGGTCAAAATTAGTTCACCTATCGAAAAGCATTAGTAGATTGGGCCATCAATCGGAAGAAGATCAAAGATGATGAGCTACTGTTGCAGCTGCTGAATGAACTAACCCATCGATGCTTTAGTCTTCCACTCGTCGATGCCGAGGTGTTAGTGGATTATGGAGCCGACAGAGTCCGCAGAAGATAGAGAAAGTTTTCACCGACAGAAGAAGAAATTTTAAAAAATTGTCTAAGTGTTGAGGCCATCGGTGATCGACAACGGTTAGCTGTTTGGATCGACGGAAGCTATTGGATTGAATGTCCATCGTTGCGGCTAGCTAGTGAACTAACCTTCCGACGGATAGAGGGTTCAACCATTGATGCCGTAGTGATTAGTACTTTCGTCAGCCGATGAGAAGAAAATTTGAAAATTTTGTTTAAGTATAAGGTCGTCAAAAAGTTATTGAGGATTGGATTGCCGATCGGGTATGTTAAAGGTTTGAGAATCCGCCGTTGCGGCTGCTTAGTTGACTATCTCGCCGACGAACTTGTCCTCCAATCGCCGATGCCGAAACAGTAATGAACAATAACCCAGGGAAGCAGCGACAAACAGTGGATGACTGGCGATGGATAGGGGAAGTTTTCGTCGATAGGAAAGAAAAGGATTGGCGGAAAATAGTTGATTGGTTTGCCGCTGTTGCGGACACCTAGAGGAATGAGAGTTCGACGCCACAGTGGGATGATGTTTCGACTGTCGACAAAACTGTGATGCACGAAAATTATAAAGGGATTGTTGGCCACCATTGCGCAATGATAGACCACTGCAGGCCCGATACGTGGAAGGAATTAGACAAGCAACTTACCGATCGGAAGTCTAGATGTTTGCCTATGGAAACGGTAGAAAGATCACTTTCCGCCATTGTGGCTGCAAAAAGGACTATGCACCCGATGCAAAGTTGTTTTGCTCGCCGATACAGATAAAAAATCTAATTGTTTTGACCACCATAGAATCGGAAAAATAGCTGGGAAGAGGTTCGATTAGGCCTAAGAATTTTTTTTCTTTTTCAAAGAGATTTCTCAGCAGTTTTCAACCGGTTTTCAGCAGATTTCAGCAGACTTTCCGTAGTCACAGAGCTGAATATGAAATGGAGAAAATTCTATGTTTTGACATAATTGTTGTTTTATAAAATTTCCAGAAGAAAAGGTAAGTAGTTTTAATTTATGTGAATGTTATGCATCTAACAGTTTGCTGCTAACACATTTGTAGAACTTTAGATAACCTCTAAGAGTAGTACTCTAGAGAGAACTATGTGGTAAAGCCAGAGGTGGTTCAATCATGAGAACCCATGATGGGTATGATGCTCGGGATTCTTACGAGTGAGTAGAAGATGCCATGGGAGAAAATTTCCATAATGGAAATGATAACATAGAGTCTAATGGAAGGAGATTCCAGGGGACACCGTATGAGGTTGCTGCCACCATGAGAAGCTTGATCAAATCCCAGGAAGAGCAACATCAGTTGAATGCTGCAATGTTGAAGAGTTTGACAGACTTGCAAAGAAATATAGACTCTGGACGAGGTACAGCTAGACCAGAAGGTAGTAAGATTAGTACGAGGAGAAGGAGAAGGAATTCTAGTGGATCATCTGATTCTAAAGAATCCAGTGGGGATTCAAGTTCTTCTTCTCATCAAAGGAAAAGAAAGAGACACCATAGGGATCACTCTCGGGATGAATTTAAGAAAGCTAAACCTCCTACATTTGATTGTGAGGTAAATACTGGACAAGAGGCTGAAGCTTGGCTTCTTGGAATAAAGAAGTACTTTCAAGTGCATGACTATTCAGGAAACATGAAGGCAAGAGTTCCCATATTCAATCTGAATGGAAGGGAATCCATTTGGTGGGAACACTTCAAGTAAGTGAAGAGGATCAGTGAAATGAAACTTAAGTGGAAACAATTCAAGAAGTATTTCAAACAGAAATACCTCTCTGATAGGTATTATGATGACAAGGTTAAGGAGTTCCATGAGTTGAGACTGGGACAACAGACCATGGAGGAATATGCAAATAAGTTTTTGGAGCTGTTGAGGTATGTTCGATACATCAGAGATGAAAAAGTGAAGGTCCAGTGTTTTCTGAGTGGATTACCTCAGTCTTACAAAGATAGAATCGAGTTTTATGAACCTAGAACTCTTGAAGAAGCAATAAGGAAGGCTAAGTACTGCTATGAGCAGAGCAAAGGTAAGCCGGATTACCATAAGGCATGGAAGGACAAGAAGAATGAGAAGTTTGACCAAAGAAAGAAAGGTTTCAAACCTTCTAACTTCATGAATCAACAGAAGTAGCCATCCCAAGATGCAAATATACTAGTTGGAGTGACAGGAGAAAAGCCTAAGGATCCACAACAGAATAGAGGGCCACTTCAATGTTGGAAATGTGGAGGACCCCACATGCACAGAAATTGTCCACTCGAGAGTGAGAGTGCAAGACCGGCTTATAAAATTCAAGAAGCAGAAACAGTGGGTCAAATAGCAAGGGCAATCCCTAGGATTTATGCAGCACTGGAGGACCGCCAGGCAGATCAACAGTCAACTGTGGTTGAAGTAGCAGGTAAGATTGTTGAGCAATCTGTTTCTATTTTAATTGACCTTGGTTCTACTCACAGTTACATTACTCCTAGAGTAGTGGAGATTTGTGCTTTTAAGAAGGTAAAGCATAGAAAATCTTGATTAGTCTAGCTAGCCACTGGAACTAAGAGAAAGGTCAGTGAAGTAGTAGAGAAATTTCCATTGGTCATGGATGGATTGGTCACTTGTGTAGATTTGAATGTTCTACCGCTTGGTTCCTATGATGTTCTCATTGGAATGGATTGGTTAGAAGCTCTAGGGTAAAGCTTGAATGCTACAATAAGACTTTCGAATGCATGAATGAAGAAGGGAACCTAGTAGTTGTGAAAGGTATTCCAAAGGTGATTTTAGTATGGCAGGTTTCAGGAATGCAATTAAAGAAGTTATGTAGGAAGGGTTTCCAGTTGTATGCAGCTCATATTTTGGAGACATCAGGAGATGAAACTCCTAGGTTGGAGGACTATCAGGTGTTACAGGAATTCAGGGATGTGTTTCCTGATGAGATTCTAGGGCTTCCTCCAAATAGGGACATTAACTTCACTATTGAACTTGTGCCAGGAGCAGCGCCAGTGTCCAAGGCACCCTACAGGATGAGTACACTGGAGATGCTAGAATTGAAGATGCAACTGCAAGAGTTGTTGGAAAAGAAGTATATCTGACTGAGTGTGTCTCCTTGGGGAGCACCAGTTCTGTTTGTAAAGAAGAAAGATGGTACACTCAGGTTATGTATTGATTACAAACAGTTGAACAAGGTTACTGTGAAAAATAAATATCCTTTGCCTAGGATTGATGATCTCTTTGATCAAATGAGAGGAGCAAAAGTATTTTCCAAGATTGACTTGAGGTCTGGTTACCATTAGGTGAGAATCAAGGATGGAGACATTCATAAGACAACCTTCAGAACAAGGTATGGACATTATGAGTTTGTAGTGGTACCATTTTGTCTCACAAATGCACCAGCTACATTTATGTGCCTTATGAATAGTGTCTTCAGCAGATATTTAGACAAGTTTGTTCTTGTTTTCCCTGATGAAATTCTTGTTTATTCCAAGAATGAGAAAGAGCATGAAGAGGATTTGAGGTTGACATTGCAATTGCTTAGGGAGCACCAGCTATATGCAAAATTGAGCAAGTGTGACTTCTATAGAGATAGAATTCAGTATTTGGGTCACATTATCTCAGAGGAGGGTATATCCATGGACCCTAAAAAGATTGAAGCCATTATGAATTGGCCTACTCCGGAAAATGTGACAGATGTAAGATCTTTTATGGGACTTGCAGGATACTATAGGAGATTCATTGAGGGATTCTCCAGAGTTGCACATGCCATCACTTCTTTGCAAAAGAAGGGGATGAAGTTCGAATGGGCATCGAGGTGTGAAGAAGGTTTCCAGTAGTTGAAGAATATTCTCACCAGTGCACCCGTATTGAAGGTTGCAGATCCAGAGAAAGATTTTGTGGTGTGCACCGATGCATGTGGACAAGGGCTTGGAGGAGTCCTTATGCAGGACAACCACGTGATATGTTATGAGTCAAGAAAGCTGAAGGAGCATGAGAAGAACTATGCCACCCATGATCTAGAGCTTGTAGCCATAGTACATGCTCTCAAGATGTGGAGACATTACTTGATGGGCTGGAGATTTGAGCTCATAACATATCACTGTGGACTGAAGCATTTGTTTGATTAGCCTACTCTGAATGCTAGACAAGCAAGATGGTTGGAATTTCTATGTGAGTTTGATTTTGAAATCAAGCACATAAAGGGAAAGGAGAACAAGGTAGCTGATGCACTTAGCAGGAAGATGCAAGAAATGGATGTGGCATCTCTTAGTATTTGCCAATCGGATTTGAAGCAGCAGATTGTTAGTCATGCTGCTGGAGATGAATTGTATGAGCAGGTAAAAGACAAATTGCAACGGCAAAGTCTTGAGAAGAGGTATGAGGGATATAAATTGGAAAAAGATGGAATTCTCACTTATAAAGGTAGAATTTATATTCCAGATGTAGCAGATTTGAGGAGAGTTGTTATGGATGAAATCCATCAAGCTCCATATTCTGGTCACCCAGGACATCAGAAGACAATTGCTATAGCCAGGAAGCAGTACTTTTGGTTAGGAATGAAAAGGGATATGGCTGAGTACGTTTCGAGGTGTATGAAATGTCAACAGGTAAAGGTTGAGCATCAACACCCTACAGGTTTGTTGCAGCCTTTGCCAGTTCCAGAATGGAAATGGGAAGTTATTTCCATGGATTTTATTACAGGATTGCCGATGACTTGGAGACAACATGATTCCATCATGGTTGTGGTGGACAAGTTGACAAAGGCAGCGCATTTTATACCGGTTAATTCTACGCATAAGACGGATGACATTGCAAAGATCTTCATGAAGGAGATTTTCAAATTGCATGGATTACTGAAGGCAATAGTCTCTAATAGAGATGTCAATTTCACTTCCAACTTTTGGAAGGGGTTGTTTGCAGATTTGGGTACAAAGCTAAACTTCAGCACTACATACCATCCTCAGACAGATGGGTAGACATAGAGAGTTAATCAGGTGCTTGAAGATATGCTTCGCATGTACGTGATGGACAAACCAACCAAGTGGGAAGATTACTTGCACTTGGTAGAGTTTTCTTATAACAATGGACATCAAACATCCTTGGGGATGAGTCCATATGAAGCTTTGTATGGAAGAAGGTGTAGGACACCAGTAACTTGGGATAACCCAGTGAACAGGGTTGTGCTTGGGCTAGAATTGCTCAAGGAAATGGAGCAAGAGGTTGTAAAGATCAGGCAGAATTTGAAAGCAGCACATGATAGACAGAAAAGCTATGCAGATAAGCATAGGGTGAATAGGGAGTTCAGTGTTGGGGATCATGTTTACCTCAGAGTGAGGGAAAGGAAGAGTTCCTTGAAGCTTGGAAGTTGTGCCAAGCTGTCACCAAGATATTGTGGGCCGTTTGAAGTGCTTGAAAGAATAGGGCCCATTGCATATAGACTTGCATTGCCTACTAGCACTAGGGCTCATAATTTTTTTCATGTTTTTTTGCTTAAGAGATATGTACATGATCCTAACCATGTGATAAATTGGGATGTGATTCAGGTGGAAACCGAGGGAGAGTTCCGAATTGAGCCAATGCGCATCCTCGACAGGAAGGTCACAATGCTCTGGAACCGGGCCATAGGGCAGGTAAAGATGCAATGGGAGCACTACAGACTTGAAGAGGCTACATGGGAGTTGGAGGATGCGATGCGATTGGCACATCCATTTTTGTTCAATTCTGTGGAACACTAAGGCGATACCAGTGTAACATTTTGTTCAATCTTGTAAAGCACTGAGGACAATGCTATTGAAGGGGGAGGGGAATGTAACACCCCGGTTTTGACCCCGTTGCATTAGATGTATATGATGAATATATTGGAAATAATCATGGTGCGGAGCTAAAGGCCAAGGCCCCACCATCGATTGGTTATGCTATGTTTCGGGTTGAAATTGTCACCGATGGTATATTGGGGCATGCGACATACATATTGAGTTTTGTCATCATGTAAATATGCATCTTTAATTAAATAACCCAACCAACTACGTTCGTGGCTGCTAAATTGAGAAGGGGCATGATTTTCACAAGGATAAGGGGGATGTCAAAACTTGAGCCATGAGAGAAAATCCATGTGTCACCACCCTGTTTTGATTTTCCCATCTTCCCTTGTTTTATCCAACCACCACCATTAAAAGCTCTGCTGTTAGTTGGGGCAGTTATGGCTGGGAGTGGAGTGTGGCAGGACTGTCAGTCTTTGCCCACATGCACACTCCACCAGTGGATTGAACCTCATGAGGGGAAGAAGAATGACCACGCCCCTCATTCCACTCTCTCCACTACGCCATTCTTTCCCTGGTCTGTTCATCCTCACGCGGGGACAGTAGTTTGAGATTTTCCACACACTTCCGACTACACCATTCTCTCCATAGTCTGTTCATTTTTCACGCACAGGAATCTATTATGTTTTGATATCACGCAGTAAGGAGGGGAGCCGCTTATCGGTTGTCATTCACGTTTTTCCATAGAGTTGAATCGGGTGTGTTTTCCCTCTGTATTTTGGGTTCTGGTGCAAGTTGTCCTCATGCACAGGTTGGGAGACTGTATTTTCTTCCCCAGTGTGGTCTGTGTAAGTTTTCCTGGTGGATTTGTTGCCCAGGACGGATTGTTGTTTTCCCCATGTTGTGAGTTGTGTTTACTGATACGTTTTGGGACTTTTGTAATGCGCTTGGGAGTTGTTTTGGCCACGATAGGGCCAAGGATGACTCAGGAGTCGTTTCCCTGTCTAAGTTGTAACTGCTGATTGATTACCTGCGTGCAATGGTTGGTCTTCAGACTGTGTTGGGAGCAGGGATGGGGGCTTGGGTTGCTTGATAAACCTGGTGTGTTTGGAAACCACACAGATAGAGCTAGAGGGTTGGCTTTCTTCTCCACAACCCCTGAATAGCACTGGAAGGGAAGTCAGGGCCTGAGGGACTGTGTACCAGTGAAGGGACTGATTCCTTGTGTTGGGTGTGTGTGGGTGTCTTAGAAGCCAGGCTAGTTCTGGTGTAGGTGTTCCTAGCTCGGTAATGGGCTCACCAGCTTAGCATTTAGCCTTTCCCAGTTCCTTGATGGCCTAATAAATCAGACCATGTTGGCTTGGCTGTCTTGTTGATGGCCTGATAAACCCAACTGTGTTGGCTTGGCTCTGTTTAGTGTATCCTTGGCTATGTGTAAGCCTACTTGTTCCTTATTCCTTGGAGAATCATGCCCAGCTCGAGGGTGGCAGCGTTGCTGAGAGATTAAGGAGCACACTAGCCTATGGTTAGGTTGAACGTTGTAGCGACGTAGTTGGTTGCGGAATGAGTTCTTCATAAGATTTAAGTAATCTTGTCTATTTTACTCCTGCAATCATTTTACTGTTAATGAATATGGTGAACATGTTGAATGCTTGTATGAATGTATGTTGGTTCCGCTGTGTATGATAAATAATTGTATTTGTGGATGTTCTACTTCAATACATTTTGTTTCAATATTTTATGAATGCACATGTACATGGGGCTGGTTTCCCGGATGGTTAAGAGCATGGTAGCATCATCTTCGCTGGTTGGAGGGTTGGGGACGTTACAAAAAAGACTTATTGAGGGTTGAGACCTGAGAGAAGAGGTACTAATGTGTATTGTAAAGTTTATTTTGCAGAGATTAATAAGAATTTGGAGCCTAAAGGCGTTGAAGAAATTAGAGAGATTCCCGAGTTATTATTTTTGCAGTCTATTACAATTCTCATGTGTATGCTTATTTCTCTGTTTCATTTTCCATATTGTTCATCTTCTATGCATTTGATTGAGAGTATATGAGTTGGAATTCATTATTTATGCTCTAATTCATCAGACTTGAATGCCATTACTTGTTTCTCCTAAAGTTAATATTGAATTCACCCATGCTAGGTGCTCAATGTTAATGAGCCATTTCTCTTGATTCTACTTTCATCATTGAAAATCCTAAAGATGTTTATAGAAATGATACCTACCTTTCCTCTGTGATAAACTAAACTACATGTTGGTTTCAAGTTGTTTGAAAGATCTCCATCATTTTGACTCCATGCCGAATGGTCCTCTTTTGGACATATCAACGATAAACTTTTAAAACCCTTTCATACTTGCATAATCTTACCTCTTTGTATTCATTGCAAATATTTGAGTTATCTTCACTCATTAGACTTCCCTCTGGTTGTATAGGTCAGAATACAACCTAAACTTAGGTTTGAACATCTTGCCTCTAAGTTTTCCTTCCATAGCCAAAGGAAAAATCCGAGTGATAACAATCTCGATGCAAAAATATAAAAAGAAACACTACAATACACCAATATAAATCCATCTTAAACTAGGATCTATCATGCACCTAGACGGATCCAATTTCTTGAGTTATAATTTTCTTTTAATCTTAAACTAGTGAAATTCCATCTCTCTCTTACTTGATAGATTTGAGTTTAAACTTTTTTTTTTTAATAATTTTGTATGACCACTTTTCATAAATTTTTATTTTATAAACTTACATATATTTTTTTATTTTATAAAGCAACATGTATTTTTATAATTTTTGAAAGTTACGTTACATTAAAATATTGTTCTCATGTTAGACCGTAAAACACATCGCTCCTCTCGATTCTTTGGATTCAATGAAAAACTAAAAAAAAGTACACCAGGTTTACATGTGCTTTGCTTTTCTAAGTTATTGAAAGAGTACATTTCCTTACCATAACTCATCCATCAAATAATAAAAAGCATTGTGTGTCATAATAATTTTATACACCAAAATAATAGCTTTACTTCTGCACAATAAACAATAGCAACGTTCAACGACTAGTATCAAGTCCAAGCAGTGACTCAGAGGAATTGCAAGCAGTAATTATTCAAATGTGTTCTGAATTTTGAGGGGTTTCTTCCCTTCCATGAAGATCTTGGAGTACTGAACTTTGAGGGATTTCTTCCCTTCGATGAAGATCTTGGAGCTGTCTTTGTCTACGCCTGTCATCTTGCTCCCCATAAGGCACATATTGCGACGAGAACCTAAGGTTTATGCTTTCTTGAAGTTGCAATTTCCTTTGTGTCTCAACGAGCAGTGCCCTAATCCAGCGTTTAACATCTTCTTCCGAAGCTGGTATTGGCAGAGAAAGATCATCCCGTCCATCATCTTCTGCTCTTTTCATGTCTGGTATTTCATCGCTATGAAGCAAAGTACTTGTCAACATTTGAGCTTCAGAATGTTTGCTCACCTGTAAGCTGCTGGATGATATTCCAGAATCTGACGAATCAAGCAGGGGCCCCTGTCTTTTGCACCTTGACTTAGCTTCTTCTAGAAAAGAAGCAGCATCTGTATCTCTTGAAGAGATCATTTTCAAAATATTTTCAAATGCTTCAAATATTGAGATCTCAGTAGGCAAAGGAATCGAAGATGAATTGAAACAATACGCTCTCACATGCAGCAGCTTTCTTTAAAATATGTGTCCCTTTCTGCACGTCCTTCACCATGGCTTCCTGTAGGTCGATGTCCAAGAAAGATGCAGCATCAGAAATATTTAATGAACATTCTTTACTGGCAAGATCAGTAGAGTTATTTTGCCTTGGAAAAAAAAGATCATACGCCTGCTTTCTTTGAGAATCCGAGTATGAAGCTCTTTCCCACACACGTGAACAAGAACCTACAAAGCCAGAATCAAGAAGCAATGGAGCATATAGGTAACGGACTACAAGATTCAAAAGCTTCACCATATGTCCCAATGACACTGCAAGTCCTTCTGGTGAAAATAATTCGGATTAAGACCCCGAGCCAAGGGAACATTAAAATTTTCGTCATAGTAATATTCTCTACTGGATCCTTCTTCTTTATCTTTTCCATGTCGAAGCAGGAAAATCTTGCAAAATGGATTTATTGCAACAGATTGATCTTGCAGATGCTCTGCCTGGACTGCTTTACGGGCCGAGTTTTGGCTGCTAGTTAGATCTGAATGCAGCTTCAAGTGTTTCGTTTTGTTCTCCTTTATCACAGCAGAGGCTTCATCTAGTAGGCTCTTTCTGGTATTTAATTCATTTGTTTTCTCTTCTACTTCAGATCTTTCTTGACAAACTTGATTCTGCTTGAGCCGAATCGTCTCTTTTAGCTGAGCAATCTTTTTAGCATGAGTCAGTCTCCATTGCTGCTGCTCCAATACATCAGGGCTAGCTTTAAGCTTCTCATCCAACATTTTATGTATGGCATAGCGATTTTGTTGCAAGGCATTTACAAGTTTAAATTTCTCGATCAGCTCGGGATTCGCACAAGCCGCACAAACTGAAGGACGATTTGCATCCTCGCAGTTTCTACAACTGTGACTTCTCCTCTCCATTCGAATTGATAGAAGACAATTGATCTCTCGCTGCAAATCTTGTGGGAAAATTGTGTGGCCGCTTAACCAGTATGATCCAATTACAGCTCCGGTGACGAACAGAGAAACTGGTAATGATCCAGTATGATCTCTTCTTGCATTAAGCCAATTTTCTTGTAGTATTTTTCTTATGACGTTAAGCATCTTTTAAAAGCTAAATAGTGGCCCAAAAAATTATGATACAAACGTGAAATGAATTTGTCAAAAAGAATGCATGTCCAAACAAGGCACACAACTTCATCGCCAAAAGTTACCATGATCCTAACTATAAATTTATTTGTTCCAAGCTATTTCAACATGCCTTTCATAGTATTTTTCTACTTAAAGTGCCCTTTAAGAACTTGATTAGTGCCTAGGTGAAGAGAGTTATGAGAGCCTTATAGTTGGCATATACAAGGCACTAAAATTATGACTAAAGCCAATGAAGTGGGGTCCAATCGGTGGGGGAAGGTGGTTTTTACCCAGCCCACGAGGGATCCATTCCCACCGAGATATTGGCCCGCTGTGATAAGGCTCAAAGGATAGGCGCCCCCTGGATAGACTACCGCCCCTTGTCGGGATTGGAGTCGGGACGTCTCGGTCCTTGCTGAGTCACAAGTTATTGGTATATCCTGGCTTGCGGGCTGCCGGTTTATACCTTAGGGGTTATAGTGGCAGCAGCGGATTTGAACCTGGGCCTGGCCCAGACAAGTTTGACAAGTTACCGATTCCCCTCGAGCTAAAAAAAATTATGACTAAAACCCTTTTCATGTCTATCTTATGGAACACTATTGCTTCCTTGAAGCGCTTCAACGTTATCTATGGATTGATTCTTGTATTATAATATCATCAAAATGGTTGATTTTGCAATAAGTGGTATCAATGTTGTATCAATGTTTTATGTTAGAGAGTTTGTAAGAAATGTTTAATAGAATATTTATCACAACATCATATCTAAGACTCTCTAAAATAATGTATTTATGGATGAAAAAAAGTGCTTGGTGTATATATATATATATAAAATTAAGTCTTAAGTTGATGTTAAAGAAACATCTAATTAAAATAATAATATTATTAAATAATAAATATGTATTAATAAATTTTAGGTTTTAGTAGTAATAACAACAACAACAATAATATAATAAGAGGGATGATAGGTGGTGAGGGTATTATTCACAATCTTGATTGAGGAAAGAGTGCACTTGGGGTTTTAAGCACACTACAAACAATGAAGCCAAAGTTCTAGGAATCTTGAAAGCCTAGCTTCTCACAGGAACAAAGGGATTGATGTCGGGGTATCACAATTGTGAACTGAAGGTCCCCATAAGTATTGTCATTTCAGTTGATGGATGCCATAGATGGCAGATTGTATATGATGTCCTTTGATTCAATACGAATATCAAGGTCTGGTATTTTTTCCTCTGAAAAAAGGAACAAAGGGATTAGAAAGGCCATAATGATTGGAAACTCAAAAGTGTTTCTACAATACCTCTCCCATTAATCCTTTCATGCAAGAACTTTTCAAAGAGCATCTTGGTGATAAGTAGATTCAAGCATCTCAAGTTCTTCCACATCCTCCACATCCTCAACAATGAAGCACATATGAAGGTTAGTTTGGTAGTTCATTTGCAATAATACTTTCCTGCAAACCTTAAGTTATCAAGAAATTGTTAAAGAGCATCTTGGTGATAAGTAGATTTAAGCATCTCAAGTTCTTCCACATCCTCCACATCCTCAACAATGAAGCACATATGAAGGTTAGTTTGGTAGTTCATTTGTAAGAATAGATTTATAAGACAAACGAGGGTTCGACTAACCATAGTACCATTCTCCCCCTCCCATGATGTGTAAGGAATTTATGATGACTAAGCCATCCTACAATACTTGTCTTAGCAAGCAGGTGCAGAGTGAAAGTAAATTTAAATAGTACTATGATATTATAACAAGTGCTAAACTGTACGATGGTGGCAATATCTCTTATGTGTGGGATTTCTTGGGATTCCTATGATTTGTTGATTGTACTTTTTAGATTCAATTTAGAGCTTAGAAAGAAGGTCAAGAAGGTAGGAGGTTCTATGCTAGTTATTTGTCTCTCTCCTTCCATCACATTTAGGGTTTCCAACATCAATTGGTCCTTAACGCCAAGATTAGGGAAAACCATTGTGCATTAACATTGTTGTAATAATTGATATGTTCATTGTGAGATGAAAAGTTTGCAAAATTGAGGCTTAGGAAATGTGAAAAGGATGTTATACAATTAAATTGTAATGTGACCTATTTGGCCATATAGTGAACTCGATGAAAATAGGTGTTCAAGGAGTAGATTTTGGAAAATAATACGATATGTGATCAATTCCTGGAAATGATCCGGAAATGCCATGATCTTTCTAGTTAACAAAACAAGAAAATAAAATGTGAACTGAGCCAAATGTTAAATTAACATGACGTAACAAGCTTATGGAAAATGCTTCAACAAATAATTGCAACCAAAAAATTGAAGCCAAGAAATTGATAACGGAGTTTAGAAAATTCCTACATCTTGGAATCCACCTTCAGTGCGACCGATTGATTATTTCTTCAATTGCAAGGGTTACAATGAAATTGAGAATTTATAAAGACAAGACTATGCTTAAGAACATCAATTTACCGAATGAAATACCTCAAGTGTTCATGTGCAATGCATCATCCTCAAGCATGGGAGCCACAAGCCGTCTACAATTTGAATGAAAGTATGGCCAATGCTTTCTCTATCTCTTTGTCTAATCTACTCATTCTACTCATCCTCTCCTCTCTGCCTTGATCAAACATTTATGCAACTGTTAAATAGAAGGAAAATATCAATAGTGATCCTTGGATAAAGTGCCAATCTTGGAACAAAATCAATCTCAATGCCCAAGATTTTTTGAAGGATAAGAACACATGCCCAAATCATGACTAAAATGGCATGAAATGAGGATCAAATCCAGATATCCTCATTCAAAAATATCTGCAAAACCAGAAAATCAAATCCACAGTCAAAATATCCAGATTAAACCGTAACCATTGATCAAATCTGCCATCGATCAATCCGGACTGTTGATCTGCAATGTCCCAACATCGATTTTATTAATGCCAATTGTCCACTATCGAACTACAAGGTTTCTGATTCTGACTGTCGAACTGAAAATATGCTGATTGATATGCTACCGAATATGACTATCTGATGTTGGAGGTCAACATTCAGTGATTTCAAATCCACAACCAAAATGTTGTTGAGCCTCAAATCCTGACTTTTCCACTATTCTGCCATTCGATACTCGACAGTTAGCACGAACAACACAACAGTGCTGCGTAAACCTACCAAATTTTCACTCCTGACTGTCCAATGTCGAGGGTCGACAGTCGGGGTTTCCAACAAACTACCAAACAAACCACACTAACTCCTAATACCCGACTGCTCCAATGCCAAAATTCCAATGTGTTGTAACTTAGTCATTTGAAGTCCAAATTTGAAAAAAACTGGTATCGTCGAAAATCTATCGACGACCACTATGAATCTGTAACCTTCCCTTAAGCAATGGAAGAATATGAAAATCGACTAAATGAGATATCCTCTTGATCAAACCTCCCCATTGAAAATATTTTGGACCACCAAAATCCTGGAATCAATCAACAATTAAGTGAGGGTGTAACTCCCTCACCCTTCCGGTCTCAATCCATCAAGCCTTCCACAGATGCATTCCTTTAAGACCCACACAAAGGTATTCCACATCTCCCCTTCGTGAAGTTCATACTCTTATGTCAAGAATGATGTCTTCTTGCAACTCATCAAGGTATTCAGGGGAAAAGTCATTAAATAGATGGAACATGGACATTCTTTTCTTGATCCATGATAATTGGAGGCTCATAAAATTTCAAATTTCCACATTCACAACATAATACATCTTCATGTATGGAGGAAAATCTAACCGAAAAGAATTATTACCAACTTTGTCTAAAATCGTGAAGGGTCCAACCTCAATGGTTTAAGGTTTTTACCTTCACCTGCAAGTTAGTCTTTTCTAATATGAAGCCATACTTGATCACCAACCTGGAAATGATGATCCATGCGATGCTGGTCATGCCTGGACTTGTATTTGACTTGTCTCTTTTCCGACTGTTCATGAACTTCCTGGTGTATCAACTAGATCTGTTGGATTAACTTCAAATCCTTCTCTGCATCAACTTGCTCATCTTCCACATAATATTTCCCATATAAAAGTGTAAAGGAGAATTTGGTAAATAACCAAAACATGTCTCAAATGGAAATCTTTGTGTTGAAGAGTTTAAGGAACGATTATAGGCATGCTGGATATAGTGTAGTTGTTCATCCTAAAGCTTAGGATGTTTGTAAAAATAACCTCGGAGTAGATGTACCACTGTGCAGTTGATTACTTAGGTCTGAACATCAATTCATGGATGGAAAGCAATGCTCTTCTTCACCTCTTTTCTTTTCATCTTGACTAGAATAAGACTCTACATTTGCACTTGTACTTGAATAATGCTAAATATGTTGATGTATTTGTAACTTCGGAATGTATTCATATGTATATTTTATGTATTGTACCCTGATGTTTATTTCGGGAAGTGCCTATAATGTATTTGAGTCGTGTCATGCCCTGATGTTCCTATCGGGAGATTCAATAATGTAAACAAGTCATGTTAAGTCATTGTAGGTAACCCTCCTATTGATCCAGGGTTAAAGTCCCCGCAGTTGCGGGGCCCTAGGGTTATTAGACTCTCCTATAGAAGTCAGCCCTAGTGAGTTATTGTCAAGTCGGGAATTAGTATAAATAGAGAGTGAGCCTCTCTATTTAACACACACTCACTCACATTCAGTTATAGCGCATAGTTGAGGGAGAAGAAGTTGTTGGGGCTAGAAAGAAAGAGACTACTGCTGTCGGGAGATCATCTTACTGTTTTGGGGTTTTACTATTGGTGCTTATTCTATCTCTAAGGAAGTTGCGGGGTTTTCTCCATTTATGGTTTCCCCGAGGAAAAACATTGAGTTCATTGTCTCTTCTGTTTGATTGACGTGCTTGTTATTCTCTCAGTTAAAGATCCTAATATAATGCTAGCTTGAATGATAAAAATCTAACATGATATTAGAGCTAACCTGAGAAGAAGACACTGTGCAGCTGCAGAAACTAGGGCTTCCTACTTTTTGTATCTCTCTCCACATATTTTCAGTAAAAGAAGGTTGGGCTGACTCTCCTCTCTAGGGCGCATCTTTTCGTCGAAGCAAAATCTGATTTTGAGCATTTTCAGTTTTTGACCCGACACTACTGCCGGAAATTAGGGATTTCAACAGAATTGGAGTTTTTGAGTGAGCCCAGGCCTGGATTGATCTCCTCCTCAAAATCAAAGTTTAGAGATCAATATCAAAGTTTTTGGTTGGACAGAACTCCAGAAAAGTCAAACCCTAATCTACTCTTGAACCAACTTTGCAGAATTTCAGCTCCAGATCTAGATCCGACATCTTAACCTGGTAAGATCTAAATATTTTGTATTTCCATTTGAGGTTCTCAGTTAAGATGTCTCATCATACCAATCTTGATGAAAATCTTGAGGGAACTGATAACTTCCGAGCCTGGAAGTATAGGATATCCCTGGTCCTAGAAGAAAATGAGTTGGACTCCTACATCAATGAGGAGGTTCAAGTTCTAGAGGGAGATGAGGCTAAGGTGTTACACAAAAAGAAGTTGGTCATGGCTAAGAGGATTATTGCTGATTCAATCAAGGATCACCTCATACCACAAGTGTCCTCCCTAAAGACACCTAAATCTATGTTTGATGCCATGACCAAACTGTTTGAAGGAAAGAACATAAATCGAAAGATGACTTTGAGGAACCAGTTGAAGAATGTGAAGATCCAGAATGCAAAGACCATACAATCATACTTCACAAGGGTCTCCCAGGTCAAAGAAAAACTTGAAGCAGTGGATGAAGAATTGGAGAATGCAGAGATTGTAATGACCACCTTGAATGGTCTCCCTAGATCATGTGACTCCTTTATTCAAGGGATCTATGCTAGAAAGAAGATAGTCAAATTTAGCAGACTATGGGAAGAATGATCTGAAGAATAAGCTCAGATAGCAGCTCGAGAATAAAATATGGGAAGTGAAGATCAAGCTCTCACAGTACACTCCAAGAAAAGAAAAAGAAGTTCTCATCACCCTAGATGTAAGCACTTCCATAAAAGTAAAGGCTAGAAAAGATTTGTCTAGAATAATATGTTATACATGTGATGAAGTAGGACACTATGCTAGAGAATGTCCTAGAAACAAAAATGTCTCTCACAAGAAGAAGGGAAACAAGAGAAGACATCATTCTCATGCTGCAGAGGATGATGAACCTTCCACAAAGAGAATCAGACAAGAAAGTGATGAAGAATATGTCTTGATTTCTGCTCTCACAGGAAACATCACACATGGAAGCAATGATTGGCTTATAGACAGTGGGGCTTCCAAACATATGATAGGATTCAAAGAATCCTTTGTGAAACTATCAGAACATGAATCACCCAACAAGGTGAAACTTGGAGATTACTACCAGTATCCAATAAAAGGTAGTGGGGAATCCTCCTATAAGCTAGACTCTGGAAAGTCTATGACAATGAAGGTTGTATTGTTTGTACCAGGACTAAAGAAGAACCTCCTCTCCATATTTGCATTGGATGTGATCCAGGGGGTCATTCATCTTTAAAAGTTACACTGATCCAATAAGAAGAAATGGTACAATGGAAAAATGGAGTGGCAATGCAATACTTTACCACATTTATAAAAAGGGTTAATGCATTTCAATATGTTTAATGGTTCTTAGCTATGATAAAAAAACATATCTAAGCTTAAAATTATCCCATGGGTCGGCTAGACCATATATCATGGGTTGTTGCTTGCCCACATGTCCAAAAACTAGAATTTGCATATATGTTATGAACCCCATCAAATGAAATGCTAGGCGGTTCAATGGTTCTAGCACCATGGAAATAGCACATAATAGAATGTGTTATAACCAAAGCCCATATGTTAAGTTGGACGGGGATTACATTATATACCAAATGAAACCATGATATAACACACACACACATATATATATATATATATATGTTGCAATGTTGGCGGGATATTCATGTGACGTATATCACGCAGCTTGGTGACATTGTTGTGAAAAGGCTGCGCAGTTAATGGTTAACAGTTTAATGTTTGGTTCACGGTCTGTTGACAACGTCGGAGGTTGGAAGAAGATTTCCTTCCGCAATGTCGGAGCTCACAAGAGATTTTTCTTTCCGCAACATCGGAGGTCGGAAGACATCCTCTTCCGCAACGTTGGAGCGAAATCGGAACGGGAGCCGCAACGGCGGAGATATAAAGTATATCGCAGTCCGCGACGGGCACAATCTTGATCGGAAGAATAATTCTTTTGGCAGTCGCAACGGCGGAAGCCCAAGACTTATGGAGCGATGCACACAGCGACGTGAGGTTTGAAAAGTCAAATCGGGAGACTTTGCCATTTGCCGTCTGCAACTGCGGAAGACTTAGAGATAGCGCCATCCGCAACTGCGGAAACCAAAGTAACAAAAATTTCGACTCAAAAAACCAAAATGACATTCGATTGAGGCAGAGTTCATCGTAGCTAGTTACTCGTCACTCTTCCGCAACGACGGAAGCCCAGATGACTAAAACTTTCGGAATTTTAGTTCACATACGGTTCCATTGCCGGGATAGCTCTGTTATATACATACAACGTTATCATGGAGGTCAGATCCTTGGCATGGCGGGAATATCCCTCATTTGGAATATTATGATGTGGCAGGATATTTCATCATGTGTACAGCTTATTTGGCAGTTATAGTATTCGATCCGTCGCCACAGTTGAGTAATGCTATGGCAGGTATTATTGGCACAGTTTTGTTGCCATGTTTGGATAGTATGAACAACCTGTTTGCAACGTTACGGGAATATGGAACGGTCGGTTATGATGAACGAGTTGGCATTTGGCAGGAGGATGCATAACATACTCTTTGGTAACGTTTTGGCGAGTCGAACCGGTGACGATTCCTCCCACTGAATGCTTCAACAGCTCGATTCTAGCCACGATACAGGGGCAGCTTTATATTCCAGTTGTTTCAGCCAGTACGGAGAAGGGGAGGAAGAAAAAAAGTTGGCTGTAAAATTATTCCAGATGCTGTTAGTGTAAAGTCGACCATTCTCTGTTACATGTTGGCTTCTTTTGTCTTTTGAAGACCAGATTGTAATTTCCAGAGAGGAGTCTTGAAGAGTTTCTGTTCAGCCTTCTGTTTTACAGTTTTCTGTAGTTAATTTTGATAGAGATAGAGGATAGTAGGAGTGTTTTTGCTGCAATTTATCCAGAGTGCTGTTTGTATTTAGAAGTCGACCATTTCTCTGTTATAGTTTGGCCTATTTATCTTTTGAAGTCCAAGTTGTAAGTTCCAGAGAGGAGGTCTTGAAGACTTCCTGTCCAGCATTCTGTTTTTGCAAATGCTGAAGTTGATGCCAGAACCATTTTGTACCATTTAAATCCATTAATTGGATCAGTACCCATTGGAGAGGGACCCGGAGATGTAGCCTAGTGGAGGGGGTGGACTCCATTATCAACTTCTGTTTGTGACTCTGTTTTTGTGTTTTCTTCCTTGTATCTGTCTATCATTGTTGTGGTTTTTTCATTCCTGTTCTGAGCATTTAATTTCTGCTAATACTGTCCATTAATTAACCTGTTGAATGCATTCTTTTACAACAAACTTTTAATGCACTAAAGTTGAGGTCCTACGGATCATATTATGGTATCATAGCTGGTTGACTGTTGTGCAAGTTTGTGAATGCTCACCAGGTCCAAGTCAAAGCTTGGTGAAGGAGAATTAGTTGAAGGAGATCCTAAGATTGGTTCCAGGAGAACATTCTCAAGAACCATGTCTTCTCCACGAGGGGAAGAAGAAGGACATACCGAACGGGAAAAACCTGTTATTTCTGAAACTGAGTTTTTGGAGGCTTTTATGAGCATGAAAGCCATGATGGAAATTCTACTCGATGAGCGAGCAGAAAGGAAGAAGAAAGAAGAAGGATCTTCATCCAGAGATGCAGAAGTGGAAAAGGAAGAAAAGGGTAAAGGAGTAGGAGGTGATGGTGATCCTCCTGACACTAAGCATACTTTTTCTTCTTCTCATACTTCTCATTCAAATAATGCAAGTCCTAATATGCCTTATTTCAAATTGGATGTAAAATTTGAATTACCTATTTATAATGGAGAGTTAGATACTGAAAAATTAGACAATTGGATCAAGCAGCTTGAAGTATATTGCAGGGTGCAGGGCATTAATGATGACCCTTCCAGGATTCAATTGGCCACTTTGAGAATGAGTGGAATGGCTCTTACTTGGTGGGAGAGCAAGATTCAGCAAGATCTTCGAAAGAATGGTAAAATTATTTTAGTTTGGAATGAATTCATTGAAGTATTAAGGAAGCAATTTGATCCTTTAGGTCATATGCAGCAATTAATAATGACCTGGAAAACTTTTAGACAAGCTAAAGGACAAAGCATTCAGGAATATACTCATGAATTTAGAAAGAGGGCTATTGCAATGTTGCATTGGATACGCAAGAAAATCTTCTTAAATATATTGGTGGCATGCATTCTTATTTGCGACCTACTTTGTTGATGTTTAACCCCAGTAATTTGGATGATGTATGTGTTCAAGCTACACATTTAGAATCTAGGGGTAAGCATGATGATGATTCATTTATGAAGAAGTCATCTAAATTTGACAACAAAGATAAAAGCAAAGATAAGGGAAAGGAAACAGCTACCATCACGAAAGAGGGTGAGAGACCCACATGCTCACATTGTCAGAAAGGGCATGATGTTTCAAAGTGTTGGAAACTTCATCCGGAATTAAAGCCTAAGTGGATGGGAAGAAATAAAAACAAAGATAAGGATAATCAAGCAGCTACTGCAGCAATAATTCAAGACTTGGGATCTGATTCAGGTGATGAGACTAAGATCATAGCAATAGGGATCTGAGGTAAAGATAAAGGTATATCTCTTTCCATTGATGCAAGTTCAAGTTCTAATTCATGTGCAAGTACAAGTACAAATCTGCTATCTACTTCTATGCAAGAAAAAAGAAGAAGTGAATTGTTTCATGTTCGTGTCATTACAAATCATACAAAAATTGATACATTGTTTGATAGTGGTTCTCAAGTGAATTTGATATCGAAAGAAGTGGTTAAGAAACTTAATCTAGTTACTAGTCCTCATGAAAAACCTTATCCTCTTGGTTGGGTTACTAATGATACACAGTTGCAAGTTACAAAGAAATGTATTTTGAAATTTGCAATCACTGAAAAGTTTATGGATGAGGTAGAACTGGATGTAGTGCCACTTGAAATTTGTGGAATTGTACTTGGGAGTCCATATTTGTATGACCGGAAAGCAGTCTTTTATAGAGAGAAGAATACGTATCATCTTTTTAAAGATGGTGTGGAATACATTGTTCGTGCACATCGTATGAAAACAAATCTAGCATTAGTCGCTACAAGTCAAATGAAAATGATAGTGAATGCTAGTAGGAAGTTTGCATTAATGGCTGTTAGAGGTGAATCATTGGTGGAACATGGAATTAAATTAATTAAAGGTGTTCCTGAGTATGATGCTTTGCTACAGGGACCTGAAAGACTATCACTTACAAGAGATGTACAACATGAAGTGAAGTTGTAGCAAAGCATGCCTTTTCCAAATCTTGGCATGAATCGGATGATTATTCAATTTCTTCAAAATTATTGTGATGAACATCCTAAGGTTCAGGGTGAACAGTTGCAGCGCATGCAGTGCATTAAATCTCCTTTTGAGGCTTGTTTTTGTTATCTGTTGAGGTCACATGTGGACTTTTCTTTCGGCACCGAAGATGTTAGAGTTGGACATCATGATGCAAAGAAAGCAGTGCAGCAAATAGTGCAAGAACAGCAGGAGACGAGCCAGGCAATTTGCAAAGCCAAACATGAAAATCATCATCCTTTTGAAGTTGAAAAGGAAATTTGGTTGCAGATCATCAAGGGAAGATTGAAAGGTAAAAAGCTCAATTTTGTTTATGATCATTTTGAGATCTTTAAAAATAAGTGTAAACATTCTTTCTGTTTGAGCTTATCTCCAGTCACATATGCAAAGAATTTTAAATGGTATGAACCTCCTTTGGTCATGGACAAGGAGACTAATTTGCATATTCTAAGCAAGGCAGGATGTATGGAGATCGGAATGGTGAGGAAGTGGTACCCTCACCTTCCTGCAGGATGATCTAGGATTTTGGAGGTCCAAAAGCTCTCCAATGGGGAGGAATGATCCAAGGGGTCATTCGTCTTTAAAAGTTACACTAATCCAATAAGAAGAAATGATACAATGGCAAAATGGAGTGGCAATGCAATACTCTACCACATTTATAAAAAGGGTTAATGCATTTCAAGATGTTTAATGGTTCTTAGCTATGATAAAAAAACATATCTAAGCTGAACCTTATCCCATGGGTCGGCTAGACCATATATAATGGGTTGTTTCTTGCCCACATGTCCCGAAACTAGACTTTGCATATATGTTATGAACCCCATCAAATGAAATGCTAAGTGGTTCAACGGTTCGAGCACCATGGAAATAGCACATAGTATAATGTGTTATAACCAAAGTCCATATGTTAAGTTGGACGGGGATTACATTATATACCAAATGAAACCATGATATAACACACACATATATATATATATGTTGCAATGTTGGCGGGATATTCATGTGACGTATATCGCGCAGCTCAACGACATTGTTGTGAAAAGGCCGCGCAGTTAATGGTTAACAGTTTAATGTTTGGTTCACGATCTGTTGACAATGTCGGAGGTCGAAAGAAGATTTCCTTCCGCAACGTCGGAGCTCACAAGAGATTTTTCTTTCCGCAACATCGGAGGTCGGAAGACATCCCCTTCCACAACGTCGGAGAGAAATCAGAACGGGAGCCGCAACGATGGAGATATAAAGTATATCACAGTTCGCGATGGGCACAATCTTGATCGGAAGAATAACGCTTTTGGCAGCCGCAACGGTGGAAGCCCAAGACTTACGGAGCGGCGCACACAGTGACACGAGGTTTGAAAATTCAAATCAGGAGACTTTTCCATTTGCTGTCCGCAACTGCAGAAGACTTAGAGATAGTGCCATCTGCAACTACAGAAACCAAAGTAACAAAAATTCTGACTCGAAAAACCAAAATGACAGCCGATTGAGGCAGAGTTCATCAGAGCTAGTTACTTGTCACTCTTCCGCAACGGCAGAAGCCCAGATGACTAAAACTTCCAGAAGTTTAGTTCACATACGGTTCCGTTGCTGGGATAGCTCTGTTATATACATACAACGTTATCACGGAGGTCAGATCCTTGGCATGGCGGGAATATCCCTCATGTGTAACATTATGATGTGGCAGGATATTTCATCATGTGTACAACTTATTTGGCAGTTATAGTATTCGATCCGTTGCCACAATTGAGTAATGCTCTGGAAGGTATCATATTGGCATAGTTTTGTTGCCACATTTGGATAGTATGAACAACCTGTTTGTAACGTTACGAGAATATGGAATGGTCGGTTATGATGAATGAGTTGGCATTTGGCAGGAAGACGTGGAACGAACTCTTTGGTAATGTTTTGGCGAGTCGAACCGGTGACGATTCCTCCCACTGAACGCTTCAACAGCTCGATTCTAGCCACGATACAGGGGCAGCTTTATATTCTAGTTGTTTCAGCCAGTACGGAGAAGGGGAGGAAGAAAAAAAGTTGGCTGTAAAATTATTCCAGATGCTGTTAGTGTAAAGTCGACCATTCTCTGTTACATGTTGGCTTCTTTTGTATTTTGAAGACCAGATTGTAATTTCCAGAGAGGAGTCTTGAAGAGTTTCTGTTCAGCCTTCTGTTTTATAGTTTTCTGTAGTTAATTTTGATAGAGACAGAGGATAGCAGGAGTGTTTTTGCTGCAATTTATCTAGAGTGCTGTTTGTATTTAGAAGTCGACCATTTCTCTGTTATAGTTTGGCTTATTTATCTTTAGAAGTCCAAGTTGTAAGTTCCAGAGAGGAGGTCTTGAAGACTTCCTATCCAGCATTCTGTTTTTGCAAATGCTGAAGTTGATGCCAGAACCATTTTATACCATTTAAAGCCATTAATTGGATCAGTACCCATTGGAGAAGGACCCGGAGATGTAGCCCAGTGGAGGGGGTGAACTCCGTTATCAACTTCTGTTTGTGACTTTGTTTCTGTGTTTTCTTCCTTGTATCTGTCTATCATTGTTGTGGTTTTTTCATTCCTGTTCTGAGCATTTAATTTCTGCTAATATTGTCCATAATTAACCTATTGAATGCATTATTTTACAACAAACTTTTAATGCACTAAAGTTGAGGTCCTATGGATCAGGATGTAAAAGGCATGAGGGTTGCATTTGTGGATGGCCAAGTTCTCATGTAGCCAAAGGGAAATACTATTGATGATGCAGTAGTAATTGGGGAACGAGAGGGAGGTCTATACAAATTGAAGGGCCAACCAGAACAAGCCTTGATCCATGACACAGTAGAGCTAAATGAAATTTTGCATAGAAGGCTTGCACATGTGCACTACAGAGCACTACCTATTGCAAGCAAAGCTATTGAAGGACTTCCAGAAATCTAGTCAAAAGATGACGGTGTCTGCAAAGGATGTGCTAAAGAAAAGAACACAAAGAAGACATTTCCAAGTAGCAAGAGCAAGGCAAAAGGAATCTTGGAAACCATTCACTCCGATGTATGCGGTCCTATATCATCCAGTTCATTAAGAGGGTATGTATACTATGTTTCTTTTATTGATGATTTTTCTAGGAAGACATGGATATACTTCATGAAGAACAAAGATGAAGTATTCAACAAGTTCAAGGAATTCAAAGCCTTGATCGAGAACCATACAGAAAGGAAGATCAAAACCTTTAGATCAGATAATGGTGGAGAATTCGCATCAAATGAATTCAAAGCATTATGCAAAGATTCAAGGATTAAGAGGGAGTTAAATACTCCATATAATACACAATAGAATGGGGTTGCTAAAAGGAAGAACAGAATGATTATGGAAGCCGCAAAGGCCATGCTTCATGATCAAGATCTTCCCATGCATCTATGGGCAGAAGTTGCCAGAACTGCGGTATATGTACAGAACCGTACTCCACACAAAGTACTTGAGAACAAGACCCCTGAAGAAGTCTTCTCCATTAATAAACCAGAAGTCAACCATCTCAGAATATTCAACTGTCCAGTATACATACACATTCCGAAAGAAAAGAGGACAAAGCTAGATCCTTCAGGAAGGAAGGGTATATTTGTGGGATACTCTGAAAGCTCGAAGGATTACATAATATACTTCCTAGGATTCAAGAATATCGACATCAGCAGGGACGTAACATTTGACGAAGACTCAGCTTACAAAAAATCTAGAAAGAGACTTACTGAAGAACTTGAAGAAACAGAAGCACCTAGGATTCATGACACAACCATGAATAAAGAAATTCAAGAAGAAGAACAAGAATTAGAAGAACCTCAAGATCCACCTCAGGAGAAGAATCCTCACAAGTGGAAACCTGCTTGGGTACAAGAAGCTATCCAAGGTGCAGAAAGATATGGGGCTCTAGAAGAAAATCACAGAGAAAGAAAAAGGACCAGGTCCTGCTCCGGGTATGTAGCCTTATTATGTGACTTCATCGATAAATAACCTTCCAACTATGAAGAAGCGGAAGAAAGGAAAGAATGGAAGGATGCTATGATCGAAGAGTATCAATCGATCATGAAGAATGATGTCTTGGATATTGTCCCAAGGCTAGAAGGGAAGTTTGTTGTAACTTCCAAATGGATCTACAAGATCAAGCATGCTGCAGATGGTAGCATAGAGAAATATAAAGCAATATTTGTGGCTCGTGGCTTCTCCTAGAAAGAAGGAATAGATTATGAAGAAACTTTTGCACTTGTAGCCAGATACACTCTCATCAGATCAATACTTGCTCTGGATGCAGTAATGAAATGGAAGATACACCAGATGGATGTCAAGACTGCTTTCTTGAATGGTGTAGTGGAAGAGGAAGTGTATGTGGAGAAGCCACTCAGTTTTGAGACACATGACAGGGAGTCGCATGTGTGTAAATTGAAGAAATCCCTGTACGGTTTGAAACAGGCACCCGGGACATGGTACGACATAATTGATAGCTTTCTATCTAGTTTGGGCTTTACCAAGAGTAAAGAAGATTCCAACCTTTACTACAAGGTTGAAGATGGTAACCCAATGATACTCCTACTATATGTAGATGATCTGTTTGTAACAGGTATGGATGGGTTGATTGTTGATACGAAGAGGAAGTTTGCTGCCGAGTTTGAAATGAAAGACTTGGGTATGATGCACTATTTTCTAGGCATGGAGGTGTGGTAGAATGTTGATGGAATCTTCCTTGGACAAGGGAAGTATGCAGTAGAGATCCTGAAGAGATTCAAGATGATTGACTGCAAGGCCATGACCACACATATGGCATCAAACTTGAAGCTATTGAGCGATGCTTCATCAGAATCGGTTGATGCTATGATGTATCATCAGATGATTGGGTCCTTGATGTACTTGATGAATATGAGACCAGATATTTGCTTTTCTATGAACACCTTGAGCCAGTTCTTGATAGATCCGAGACATGTTCACTTAATTGCTGCAAAGCATATTCTGAGATACCTAAGGGGTACAGTTGATTATGGGCTCAAGTATGAGGCTAATCAGAAGATTAACTTGGAGGGTTATGTTAATTTAGATTGGATAGGCAGTGCCATCGATAGGAAGAACACTTCAGGGTGCTGCTTCAGTATGGGATCAGGTGATCTCTTAGTTTAGCAGGAAACAGTCTTGCGTGGCATTGAGTATAGCTGAAGCAGAGTATGTCACAAATTGTTCAGCTAGTTGCGAGGCAGTATGGTTGAGGAAGCTACTGTATGATTTATTTGATCTCTAGCTAGATGCTACTTGTATATATTGTGACAACTAGAGTTGTGTGAAGTTGTCGGAGAGCCCGGTGTTCCATGACAAGTCAAAGCATATCGAGATCAAGTATCACTATATCAAGGATATGGTGCAAAGAGGAGCAATGAAGCTCCAGTATGTTGCGATAGACGAACATATAGCTGATGTGTTGATGAAGCCATTGGCCAGAGTGAAGTTTGAGTACTTCAGGGAGAAGCTTGGTGTTCTCCATATTGAGGTTTCCCCCAAGGGGAAGAGATGAGTCTATGAGCCATTCTGACATGGTGAGAGGATTGGTTCCTTCCATGGTCAGATGTAAGGGCTGAGCCATTCTGTCATGGTGAGAGGATTGGTTCCTTCCATTGCAGATATGAGTGCTGAGCCATTCTGATGTGACTATAGGATTGGTTCCTACATGATTAGATATAAGTGTTGAATGCCATTCTCCGGGAGAATGGAGGTACCTGGTCAGGTACCAGGAATCCTCAGCCTAGGGCTGAGGGCTATTCTGATGTGACTATAGGATTGGTTCCCACATGATCAGATGTAAGTGCAGTGCCTTTCCATAGATTATAGTAGTTGTGTCCTATCATGCTGGTAGATGTGAGTGTCGAGCCTTTTGACAGATGATAGTAGTTGTGTCCTATCATGCTGGTGGATGTGAGTGTTAATCCTTTTCACAGATGGTAGTAGGTGTGTCCTACCATGCTGGTGATTGTAAGTGCCGTGCCTTTCCACAGATGGTAGTAGGTGTGTCCTACCATGCTGGTGGATGTGAGTGTCGTGCCTTTTCACAGATGATAGTAGTTGTGTCCTATCATGCTGGTGATTGTAAGTGATGTTCCTTTCCATATATGATAGTAGTTGTGTCCTATCATGCTGGTGGATGTGAGTGCCGTTCCTTTTCACAAATGGTAGTAGGTGTGTCCTACCATGTTGGTGATTGTAAGTGATTTGCCTTTCCACAGGTGGTAGTAGGTGTGTCCTACCATGTTGGTGGATGTGAGTGCCGTGCCTTTTCACAGATGATAGTAGTTGTGTCCTATCATGCTGGTGAATGTAAGTGATGTGCCTTTCTAACATGGTGTTGGATGTGTTCCTCTCATGGTCAGATGTGAGTGCTGGCCATTCTGACTTAGGGTTAGGTATAAGTGCTGAAGAAGACATACATGGAGGCTAGGACTACAACCAGCATGAAAAAGGGCTGGCTCTGTAGAACTTCCTGTGATGAGAAGAATCATGATATAGCACCTATGATGATGACCTAGTGATGATATTGATCGAGTGATGATCCAGATCCAGAGATGATGATCCAGATCCAGTGATGATGTCCCCGTAATGATGCAGATCGAGTGATGATGATTCAGATCCAGTGATGATCCAAATCTAGTGATGATGATCCATATCAAGTGATGATCCATATCCAAGATGAATATGACTTGAAGATGAAGATGACGAGATGAACCAGTTGATACAGAGAAGAAGACCAGTGCTAAAAATTGTGTCGAGAGGATACCTTCCTAGTTAAGAGGGAGTGTTGATGTATTTGTAACTTCAGAATGTATTCATTCGTATATTTTATGTATTGTACACCGATGTTTATTTCAGGAAGTGTCTGTAATGTATTTGAGTCATGTCATGCCCCGATGTTCCTATCGAGAGATTCAATAATGTAAACAAGTCATGTCAAGTCATTGTGGGTAACCATCCTATTGATCAAGGGTTAAAGTCCCCGTAGTTGCGGGGTGCTAGGGTTATTAGACTCTCCTAGAGAAGTTGGAACTAGTGAGTTATTGTCAAGTTGGGAATTAGTAAAAATAGAGAGTGAGCCTCTCTATTTAACACACACTCACTCACACTCAGTTGTAGCGCATAACTGAGGGAGAAGAAGTTGCTGGGGCTAGAAAGAAAGAGACTACTGGTGTCGGGAGATCATCTTACTGTTTTGGGGTTTTACTTTTGGTGCTGATTCTATATCTGAGGAAGTTGTGGGGTTTTCTCCATTTATGGTTTCCTCAAGGAAAAACATTGTGTTCATTGTCTCTTGTGTTTGATTGCTGTGCTTGTTATTCTCTCAGTTAAAGATCCTAATATAATGCAAGCTTGAATGATAAAAAGCTAACAAAATATATATACCTTCATCCTTACCTTAGAATCCAACAATTGATACTTTGGACTCATCTCCAGAGTCAGAACCCACATCCTGCAACATTATAGCAACAATATTTGCTTTTCCTTTATCCTTGTACCCTCTATACTTATTTGGTATTACTTCCGAATCTAACTTCCAACATTGTGAAACATCATGTTCCTTTTTTGTAATGGGAACATGTGGGATTCTCACCTTCTTTGTTAATAATGGATGTATGCTTGCATTTCCCCTTGCCTTTGAACTCAATTTCTTTTATCTTGGTGGGATTCTTGGAATATCTATTAGAAAAAATATTTCCCTTAGATTCAATATGAGTGGCCTGTATGCATACTTCATCTAGATTGTTAGGATTAAACATCAAAATTGTATGCCTTAAGTAGCCATCTAAACCACTTATATATTTAAGAAGAGCTTCCTAGGTATATAGAGGAATACCCAAGAATGCAGCCCTTTTCCAAAACTCTTGTGTAATGTCCCCGACCCATATTACAAGGAAAAAGGTTCTAAATTTCAGTTTAAGAACTATGAAATAAGGTTAGGACAACTAACCATTAAATGATTAATTAAAGTTATAACTTTAATAAACATTACTAAGGTTGAATTACTTAATTAAATAATTCGTCTCCCTTAGTTAAACAATATCAACACTTAATACAATCTATCAACATTAAATTTAAGTTCACAATTGCATTCAGTGCATGAATAATGAATCTATTATCATAGTGTGATTAAGGTCCTACATTAAATTCTTATACTTTGTAATTTTTTTAAAACATAGTTTATAATTGTCAAGTATTGTGTCATTGATTGTTTGCTAATTTAATTATTTTGCAGTGTTGTTCGGTGCATGATTTAAGTGAATATAAAACTAAGGAAAGCACACATCAAGAAACATATGTAGGCTATAACCTACAACCACACCACAACCAAAGCAAAACAAAAGGCACCGATAGTAATCACAACCCACGAAATCACCTCCCAATGGTCGTCCCCTAGTACCAGGGTAGTTTTTAGTGGTGAAATTTCACCAATTGGCTATTTTTTGGGTTTTTTTCAAAAAAGAAATTCTCTATTTGGTCATTCTTAGTGTCTAATATCGCCTATATTTACATAAATTATGTTTTTTATCATAATATTCACCAAAATTTATACATTCCAGGGTTAATTTTATGTTTCATATTTAATATTCACCTACCTATCTATAAACATGTTTTTTCAATCCAAAACAATCGCCTAGAATACTATACTTAAGTATAATATTAATTAGAATCCTTAAAAAATACCTCGACTCCCCTACAACCATTTTTCACTAATATGTTGTAGATTGCATGACTCCCTACCTGTAGCCATCAATCAATATTTCATTCAAATTAAATTATCAAAAATTATATATGCAAATAGGAGTAGATCCATGCATAAAACATTTCCAATCTAATAGCTGGTGCGCTCAACTTGGCACCAGAAAAACTGCTTGACCAAAACAGACATATCTTGGTCATCTGAAAATATTTTTTGATGAAACGAAAGGCGATTATTACTGGAAATGTTGTTCTAGACACAATGGAATAGATCTCAAAGCATAAAATTGAACATATAATGGTGTACTAGAACATATGGTTGCGCCCCTTCTAGTACTATAGAGTCATAGTTACATTTTGAAGAAGAGAAAGAAGATAAGAATGAATATCATCTCGGATTCAAATCCTACGGATTCCATTCTTCATGTAACCAGATTATAACATACAATAATCAAGCATATATATAATTCAATTCATCCACCTTTGCACATAATCATCATAATAATATTTTAAAACATACATAAAATCATATGAGAAATACTTATCTCAAGATATGGGCAACTGGTTGTAGCAGGACGACTTTCCTCCAAATAGTAGACATTGTCAAACCTTCCTCATTTGAAAAGGTCACCCCTGAGTTGAGACCATGGATCCACAAGTAGATGAACACTTAGTCTAAGAAATCTTCAAACTATATCTTCTGAGAACCACAATGCTTCCCACTACTACTTTCCTATTCGCCTCCACTACTTAGGGTATATGACCTAGCTCGTCATTCCCATTTCCTGGCTTCTTGTGTGAGAACTTCGACTAGTAGAGTGATATAATGGAAGCAAAGGGAAAATAACTATACTAACTCTAAGTCTCAATACCCTCTCACTACTATCAACATTCATAACATGGATGAATAGGACAA
The DNA here is from genome assembly GCA_001517045.1 of Pseudotsuga menziesii. Lineage (NCBI taxonomy): Eukaryota > Viridiplantae > Streptophyta > Pinopsida > Pinales > Pinaceae > Pseudotsuga > Pseudotsuga menziesii. Next base: position 167,517 of record LPNX010879504.1, on the reverse strand, counting down.
GTCACATGGTTTAAAGCTCAAGATTAATTTCAAAAAAAAGAAGGAATACAAATTTATAGCATAAGGAGGCCAACTCTAACCCAAAGGGATAAAATCCAATTAGAGATAGGTAAGGTATAAGCTTCATCATGGATACTTAATTTGAATTATTGGAGTGGTGGCTTAGTGAAAATATTCCCTTTCCTGAATTAACACCATGAGGAGGAGTTACCAAAAACTAAGGAGTGGAGCCATGAAGAGCAAATGGAGGCACACTAAAGCATAAAGGGGGTTACAACAAATCAGGGAGGGAAAATTAGGTGAGATAAGGCATCCAATAGGTTCATAAATAACACATAAGCACACAAATAGGATCATCAATGTATAGTGTAATATTGGAATCTAGAAAATAGATTTCAACCCCCAAAAACTAGGAAAAGGGCTCATAAATAGCCAAAAGCACATAAATGTGAGGGAATATCTTCCCAAGGATGGTTCCCTAGGAAATAGGGGGCCCACTTAGGTGTGCAAAATATGAAATATTAATTCCATAGTCCAAAAATATTGAGAATAGGGTCCGTTGAACAAGGTTTGGGTGACCAACATTATTTAATGTTACCAAGGTGCAAATATGAATTGGGATGGACACACTTAAGCCAAAAATAAGTTATAAGGTGCTAGGAATTTCCCCACTCCCCCTCACTTTGTGGAATCCATGGTCCTCCATACTCTTTTAGTTTCCTTTTTTGAGCCGATTGTTTATTTAATCAATAGTAACAACATTCAAAGATAACAAAGATGTTATTAATAACATTAATATTAATAATAGTGCCAAAGTCCAAATTCGTGTTATCAAAAATTAATCATAAGTCCTTAATAAAATTAATCATGCAAATGAGCATAAGTACACAATCATATAAAATATCATAAGTCCATAATGCAAAATAACATAAGTCACATGAAGGATCATAAGTCCGACGCTTCACAACCGGGGTGTTACATCTTGAGTGTAATCTTGAACACTTTGTCCTTTCCCTGTATAAATCCTTTCCAATTCATTATGTCCTGCTGCATATGCCCAATTGGATAAAACTATTTTTTCAATACTGAAACAACCTCATACCATAAGGAAATCACCTTACCTTTAGTAAGCAAATCCTTATGAGTTTTTCTCTCCCACCATACAAGAGCAGTGCCTCCAAGTCGTAATGAGGCCAATTTAATTTTTGCTTCATCTCCTGAGAGATTTTGGATTCTACAATGAAATTTTATTTTCCTAACCGAGTCATCCAATTTTTCAGCATCATCTTCTCCATTAACATAGGTAAATTATACTTGATGTCAAGCTTTAGCAATGGGGTGTTCAGATCAATGTTCTCATAGTTCTTTTTATGTGCATGGGATGAAGTAATGGCATAATATTTATTAGAATAAGACGATTATGATGAATACAATGGAGAAAGGGGAGTACAAGGAGGATATCCTCCATTACCTATGTTTACAGAAGTACTCCCTGTTGTCTTTATCTGCTTCATTATCTTATTCTCCACTCTTTTTTGATAATCTTTAAACAACTTCTCTACCCTGCCGACCATCTGATAGAAATATTTTCGAAAATACTTCTCATCCTTTTCCTGATAGTCTTCATCCACCATTTCCTTGCCCCACTGCACATGACCAATTTCTTGATTAAATGACTCAATTTATCCTTTACTAGCATGAAGCTTCTCCCTAGTTAATATTCAGAGACTCATAATTCTTGGGTCAACACGAGCTCTGATACCACTCGATCTAGAAACAATAGGATATTTATAGTTAATTGTTATACTTTGAAATGACACTTCTCCGTCTGAGTACTAACACTGAACATGTTGATACACAAAAGGACATTATGGATTTAAGTGGCCTAAAATATATAGATGAAGATATGCCTTTATGCACATTAATTCCTCTAGTATTTCCCATGTTTTTAAATGAGTTTGTCTTGTAATTGTGACTCTTCACATTGCAAGTCCCGAGTCATTCGAGGGTAGCATGATATGCAACCCGCAGTTAGATGATCATGGTTTGTATTTGCAGGTTTCCCTTACAGGAGTCACGATTCATTCGTGACTTGCCAGTATATGCACCCACGGTTACATTAAGAAAAAAAATTAAAAAATTAAAAACATGATTAATTAGGGACAGTTCGGTTCGAAATAATAATTTCCCCAACCTCACTAACCATCCTAACCTTCGTAACTCCCCCTGATCACAAAGTATAAACAGAAGGGAGGGGTAGAGGATGGGAAGGATCTTAGAAGAGCAAGATTATGCTGGAGGAATACCTTTGGAGAAAGGAGCAAGAGAACTCGGTTCCTAGTCAGTAGAGAGGCTTTTCTCAAACAAGGATTGTAACATTTCCTGCCACTTATGAATAAAGAATGATCTTCTTCCATACTTTGTGCACAATTTTTCTTATTTGTTATGGAATATGAAATATGTTGTTGTTTATTTTTATATGCGATGATAATATTTCATTTCTCTTATATAACATCTAATATTTATGTAGGAAGGTATCAATATCTTTTGCAGGTGTTGAAAACCTTGAACCTTGTGGAGCATTTGAAGAGAAGGAAAAAACTTGGATCAACCTTCATAAACAAGGTACATGTTGTTGTTTCCCTAATTCTTACAAATATATCTCTATAATGTTGTATGTCTACAAGCCAATCCTTTGTACGTTGGTGACCCTGAACCCTGTGTCATAAGGTACAATCCCTAAACAAAAGAACTGGCGACTCCACTGGTGAGTCTAGCTTGTTATGGGTCTGTTCCATTAGAATTTCTAGTCAAGTTTTCTCTTTCTGTTTCTACAAGTTTCTTTCTTATATTTTGATTTCATTCAACAATGTTTGGTGCTTAGGATCCATGATCTAGTAATTTTTTCTTTTGAAAATTTTTAGTTGAAATCATGGGTTGCCTATATATATAGTCACGACTGGCAGGTTGTAATCACGAGCTGACTGTGTGCATAGTTGCGGTTCATTCACGTACTGCTTAAATAACAATCATTGTTTCCTGTAGGGTTAGTCTAGTCTGTTAGTGTTTTCCTTGTATTTAGAATTTTGGCTTCTCAGGTACCTATAGGGTTTTTTTCTTGGCTAATGCTGTCATGTTAGTGAATGCATTTCACTTCCACTTGTTGAACAAGTGTCCTTTTGGGTGAGTTAGGTTTGAATATCTGTGTGTGAGTAGTTTAAGTCTTTCCTTCTTGGTATCTTTGGTTCAAGTGCGAGTGTCTCTGTAGGTTGTCGGTCTTTGTCAGTCCTTGTAGTGCACCGGTATGCCTATTATTACTTTGATAGTGGTCTAGGTGTATCACTTTTACCAAGTTTTTGATCTACTTTTATTTTGAAGTTCGTAGTTCATTCCAAGTAGGGTTTGAGTCATCTTTACAATTATTGTTCAATATTTTTATTTTAAAGATATGAACATTATTACTTGCATCTATACATGTTCAAGTTAGCTTATCTTACTTAGTTGCATTCAATTGCATCAATTTTTGTTTTTTTGAAAATAAAAACAAACAAGGAAGTTGTAGTTGCATAGTTATCCCTAACTTAGGCTCATTGCATTATTGTTTTTCCATTATTTTCAAAAAAGAAAAAATATAAAAAGTGTTGTGTTTCCAAAGGTGTTTAAGAGTTTCATTTGTTTCATAAAAAAGAAAAAGGAAAAGCATTATTAATAGCATTTGTTTTTAAATTTTACATCATCTTTGATTTAAAATGTTGAGTCAAAACATCACTGAGTCTCACTCTCACCACCTCTGATTAATATAAGCCTTAAAAAGAATGCATAGTTTAAAATTTATTAGCAACATTTTTCTTTATAGGTTCTATCATCAACTAGCTTAGGCTAGGTTCTTGGATTAGGGAACTTTTTAACTATCCAAGAGCATTTTGAACTGAGACTTAGTGGCCAATATTTAGGTAAAACCAAGTTTACAAGGGATCAACTGGAAAGCTCCTCTAACATAGGAGTCAAGCACGAGCCCGTGTGAGAGCTTGATTGCGAAGATAACCCTCCAATACCTCGTTCAAACATAAACCAAGATTGTTGTGCATATAGGGGTTATGTCAATACCACTTCTTGGGCCTCGTGAGCTGCTGATATTGTTAGAATTTTGGCCTTAGATACCCTACCCATGCACATCAGTCAGATCAGTGACTGTTCCACCAGAATCTCATTGCAAGTTTGGTAGCCTTATTTTCCAAACCTTAGGTTCTTACATGGGTGGCAGTGGAAGGATATTTCCATTGCTCTTAGGGTAGACTTGGAAGGTAACCTCGGTTGACAATTTGGAAGGGAGGTTGGATGATTCCAGTTCTTGCACCCAGAAAAATCATCATGAGACGCCAAGTAACTACTCTCCAATATTCACTTGTTTGTTCTAGGCCCTAATCATCCTAGACGTTCCATTGGAACGTGTATCTATCTCCTACTTGGGTTTGTGATACTTGGGATATTTTTAGTGTGTTCTCTTTGGTTTGCTTGTGTTTTATTTTTGTCCTTTTCGGTGTGTGATCTACATTTTTAGTTGTGGAGGACCAAACTCTCCGTAGGTATAGAAGGTTGCAAAACCTTCCTCCACTTTTAGCAGTGGAGCCTCCACCACCACCTCAGAGGTAGAGAATAGACACATAAGGTTATTTTGAACCAACAGGTGTTAGTGAAGTTCTAGGTGAACTAGAACTTAGGTATAATCAGACATAATTTCCATAAAGAGAGGTAGAATATCTGTAAGTTGACAAGTTTGCATGAAATTATAATACACCTCTCATTGATTTAAGTGATCTTGTGTTAGTTCAAGTTCTTCCCTTTGGTTCATCTGAGTTTGGAGTTCCTTTGAGTCTATGCATGTCTAGTTTAGGAGAAGGCATGTCTACCCCTAGTTCAGCCATGATGGCTGGCAGAGTCTCTCCCCCACCGGTGAGTGGTCCAATACCTAATGCATCTATTGCACCTATAGTGTCGTTGAACTTTTCAACTCCACTTTCTTCCAATGCTCGAGTGGTCAATCCATCAGCACCTTCTAACATTGCTGATCAATATGGCGGGGTAGTTACTGGGATACCTAGTGTCTATTTTGCTTCTTCTCCTTTCATGTAAAATACTCAAAGTGGCCCTAGTGGGTCCACTTCTTTTGTTCAAGGATTTACGCTGAATGGAGGGAACATTCCTCCATCTGCAACTTATGTAGGCCCATCACCTAATAGTGCTGGTGTGTCATCTAGAAAACCAAACCCCTTTACATGTTTCAATTTTCAGACCTCTAATCCTGTTTCGAATGCTCTTTTTGGGGGCTCTCCCTTTTCACTATTCAGTGGGGGGATCTCTGCTCCTACTTTTACAACTCCAGTTTTGATAGGATTTGGTCAAAAAAATTACCACACACCATAGGTTAATAATACTTTAGCATTTGGGTTGAACCCTTTCCAAAACAGTGCTACTACATCACAGCCGGTGGCTTGGGCAACCCCAACCTATCTTTTGGGAGCCCTAGTGCAGGTACTTCCCCGCCCTAGACTCCCCAAAATCAAAATACGAAAAGGCCAAGACTTCCTTTCTTGGAAACTTTAAACTTTCTAGATTTTTCAAAACCGATGAATTATTCTGTGCACCATAATGCGGCATGGCCACCTGTCCCCATCAAATTTCCTTCAGAAATTTGAAAGTTTGAAAGGAATACTGGTGAGGATCCAGGTGCTCATATCACAACTTTCCATTTATGGTATTCTTCAAATTCATTGAACGATGATTTCATTCGTTTGAGTCTATTTCAGTGAATACTGACTAATGTTGTGGCAAATTGGTACATTAAACTCCCATTGGCCGCATAAAATAGTTTCCTTGAATTATCCACCGTGTTTTTGAATCATTTTCAACTTCCTGTCCGATATGATATCGACACATACCTTTTGTCAACGTTTCAACAAAACAAGGCCACTCATATATCTGATCATATTCAGGAGTGGAGAAGGAGAAAGAGGATTATCAAATCCAACATTCCTCCTGAGTTCTTATTGGAGTGGTTTTTGAAGTCTTTACTGCCTTATATTTCAAAAGACGTGTCCACATCAGGAGTTACCACGGAAGAAGAAGCCATTCTTAGGGCCCATAAACTAGATTTGATCTATGGTAATTCTGAGATTCTTTATGAAATTATCCTTGAGGCACCAAGGTATACTATGGACTTTGAGAAACCCAAGCTTGGACCCCATGCTGATGGTGTGGTTGGTTCTATAGAAACACCCACTGTAGAATCACTGGGTAAGAAACTCCATGAGTTGTCAGTCAAGTAGTCTACAATGGAGGCAACCAAGGATGCCACCCCCTCAACTCAGATGATAATGTATATTCAACACAATCTTCCCAAAAGAGACATCAACATCCCTATGGGAAAAATTCCTAAGGGAATAATGGTGAGGGGAAACAAAACAAGCGAAATCCCATGAACAATGCTAATGGGGGTAAGAAAGAGAAGAAGAAGGTTAAATTTCCTTTCAATTTGTGCTAAGGATACCATCTTACCTATCAATGCCTCTTGATAGATCAAGCATATAAGTTACTTAAGAAACAACAACCAACTCTCCTAAAGGATCCATTTCCCCAAGGACATAATACAACTTATGGTTCAAAATATGTCAGGGGCACACAAGGTGCTCCTCCTACCGATTAGTCTTACATTAATATGGTTCAATCCAACACTTTATTACAAACAAGAAACAAGGATTATGAATCAGAGGCTCAACAAAAAGATAAGTCTATTGCCGAAACTTCAGCCCCACTTACAGTTGAAAAATTGTTTGAAACGATGCCTAAGATACCTAAAGGTGTCTTTAAAAATACATTTCATAACCCTATTGGGAGGGATGCTTCTAACTACTTTGTGGTAGAAAATATATCCCAATCACCTTGTGCAATGTCGGTTCTAGAAGTTGTATAGGGTTGTCCTTCACAGAGGGATGCACTCTTAGCAGCTATAGGCAGTATGGACTCAATGATCCTGTTGGATAAGTTTAACCTTTTTGAGGTTAAAACTCACCTTCCATACCATGTGGCATTCTCTATCGATTTCATCCATGGTGGAAAAAACATTGGACACACAGTGATTGATGAAGGTGCTTCTACATGTGTTGTGTCGATTTCTTGCTGGAAAACTTTAGGATCCTATTCAGGCTTGGAAAATTTTAGGTAACAACAGCTAGGGATTCTCCCCAGTAAATGTTCCCAACTAGCCCGTTACTGTTTGGTATGGGGAATTCGTCCAGTTTACGGTCCGACTACCATAGGTCAAGTAACAAAATTAAAGGTTTTATCGGTTACGGCCTGGTCCATCGTGTGTATTTTTTGGTTTTTTATGTTTAAGTATGATGTGCAAGTGCCTATCTAAGAATGCAGATTGATAGAGAATACGAGGAGCGGTCACAATGTGATGCACAGGTTCTTACCTCTCATCTTAGCTCTCTCACATCTAAATCACACACAACAAGAAACTAAAACTAATTANTGAGTAATGTATTTCTGCGCATGCATTAAGAAAAATCACAGATAGCTGTTACTTATTTCAAAACACATGAACATTAATAGATATATGAACAACAAGATAACTTATTGTTTATGAAAAGACTTCATTACCCACAGTGGAAATTTCATAGAATAAACTGGAGTGCATTCATAACAAGAACATAGGTTCAAAGAGTTAGAACGATCTCACAGTTAATGGATACAAGCTGAAAATGAAATAGTTCACATTCAACAGATCCATAGCACAACATTTGAAAATTATAACAAGCTTTCTACAACAGGAAACTTATAATTCTTTATTGCAAAAGGAAATAGTTCTTCTTACAACATACGCTCACAAATCTATCTGGGAAAAATTCCCCTCTCTACATCTAACTCTCCTATACTTATACAAAACAACAAAGCCTTTGGGCTGCCTCTTGTGACCTTTGGGCTCCCCCCCCAGCCGTTCATTCTCACAATTTTGTCCTTTAGTGAGTGCTGTACAATACATTACATTAAATGAAAATTTAATAACACTTTTTATAAAGAGGGCCCCACTTGATTATCGACGAACTTTTCTCAAGCCTGGGCCTCTACTGCTATTGATTATGCTTAGTAATCCGTTGGTCCCTATTTAGATCTTGTTGAGCTTAGACCTCCACTTTCTTCTTCTTTTCTCTATCTCTACTTCTTCATTCTTCATCCACCTTCTTCCTTGCTACCTCCCTTTTAGACATATCCTCTTTGCAGCAGCAATCATTCTGTCATAAACACAACCTATCCTTAGACCACTAGTGTTTGACAAAATAACACAAACTGTATTAAAACCTACATCCTGTAAAATGAACTATCAACAATATTAATGCATGAAAAGAAAAATGATAATACAAAGAAAATCCTGCAAGTTCGTATCTTTAAATATGCTAAAATCACAAGCTCTAAAAACAAACTCTTTATCTCAATCCAGGTAGCATCTGGACTAACTCGAAATCCTCCAAAGAAATATTGAATCACAACAATGTAAATACCAATCCTCAAAACAACGAACCTTGACTGCGCTCTTCATCTCAGAAAAAAACCCCGACTAGACCAAACACAATGAAACAACTTCGCCATCATAAAATAGAGTAAAAGCACATAAGGTGGGAAAAACCCTCTCAGTGAGCATAACTACTTAAGCATCGGGCGAAAACAAAAATCGCATCGGCGAGCGGAAGAACTATATACTGGATGGTCAGTTCACTAAGGAGCTGCAACGATGGAATTCATATATACTAAGGGTTCTGCAGCAATAGAAAACTTCGGTGATCAGAGGCTCAAAGGTGCCCCCGTGTCGGATACACAAGGATTGTTCCTCTGATCAATCGTCAACACCGTTTCGATGGAGAAAACAAATCATCGAAAAAAAAACACCACGGAATCGGCGAGGAAAAAGACTATTCGTCAGAAAATTCTCTGTTTTCCTTCCGTAACAGTAGCAACGCAAAAGACTAATGCTCCAACCGTGAAAAAACAGAAAACACCAAAAGTCAAAAAGTAAAAGGTTTTTTGAAAAATAACACAAAGGAGATACAAGCCCATCGACGAAAACATGACTGTCCATCGGGACGTTCATTCTTTAACTTCTGTAATGACGGCTGCATAGAGAACTACTGCCTTGACTCACTTGTTCAAATGACTTTCGACCATGATTATCGAAAAACCCAAAAAAAACATTAAGTTTTCAAAAGACTTTCGGCTAGGTAGCGATAAAACCAAACCATCAAAAATTCAAAGAAAAGTTAAGTGTTCGAGAGACTTTAAAGTTGTACAGCGGTAAAATTAGTTCGTTTCATCTCTGAAATAGTGGCGACATAGAGAACTAGTGCCCTGAGTCAAACATATATAAGCTTTCGACAGTGAAAAAAAAATCATCAAAAACAAATCAAAGTGAAGAGTTCAAATGAAACCAAGACTCCACGATTTCCATGGTGTCGGCAAAAAGTAACGATAGTATTAGATCATTCGACCCCCGAAATAGCGGCAAAAATAATAGACTGAGCTTCCAACAATCAACTTCTCAAGCAGAGAAAAATGGACTTCCAAGAAAGGTTTAAAAATATTAAACAAACTTGGGATAGATAAAATCAAAACGAGGGTCCAATTTTTTTTAGAAATTTGGGAAAGTAGTTGCAGTTGCAACAATTGGCAACTACCTGGTGAACCCAGATATCTGGACAATTTCTTCCTTAAGTAACAGACTGTTTGATAATAAAATCAACATTTTGAATTCTTCTAGATGTCTGGATTTATCAAATGGCAAATGTATGTACTTTTAAGCATTGATGATAGTCCAATTTAGGAAAATGGAAACCAAGATTTAAAGTGTAGATAACTCTTTTAAGGCTAGGAATATGAGTTTCATTTTTTACCTCTATCTTTGGGTAGCTCCCATCTTGGACACCATATGATTGTAACATATGGTAAACAAAAATATTTGTTTGTTCCTCATTCCCATGCTATTTTTCACTTTTGTGCTTTTGGACTTTTTTGTCCTTTTTGAGTCTTCCTGCATGCCTTTCTTTCTGAATTTTTTATTTAGGTTCCTCTATCCATAGTGTCCTTTTGTGTGAGAGATGTATTTAATTTTCAGCTCATGGACGGAGAAGAACTTTGGCAATTTTGTACTCATATGGTTCAGTACTTCGTTTTGATACATATTGCTTTCTTAGGAGATTTTTGACTCTTATTTGCCTTTTGGCTTTCAATTCTTGGCATGGGATAATTTATATATAATATACTGTTTACCTTGCTTCCTTTCCATGGGTCTTTTGCTGTCACCCCCAAAGACATTTTTAAATGTGAGATGGATGGAGCCTCAAAATAGTATTCTAGACCTTTTGATCCTGAGTTATTTTACAAGGATTAAGCAGGACTTCAATGTGTTCATAGCCATTTAGGAAAACTGCTAAACTAGAACAATTATTTCAGATAAATCAATAATACACAGTCTTATAATCAAGGATTTTAGTTAATCCAGAATTCTAATGCTCTCCATGCAACCAAAAGTTTGCTTCTTTTATTGAAATCGATCAAAATCTAACTAAAACAAACTAAAATAAAATAAATAAAAAATAAACAACCAAATCATTTTATTTATGTACAATATAATCAAGAAATAAAAACCAAGAAAAATAAAGTTTGAGAACTAAACCACTAACTGGTCAGTTCTATGCCCATCCCTGTAAATATGGCAACTTGTAAGTTGAGGGGTTGGGCTTGAATGCAAATTGAAAAGGCCTACCCATTATCTAGTTCTATGAAACTTGAATTAAAAACTACGTATGAAACTTAATCTACTATTTTACAATCAATCTCATCAGCCCGTGAAAATCGAAGGAGATCAGGCTGGGTGTCAGATACATTGCTGGCTTCTTCTGCTTGGTAGTTTTTCGGTTCTAGCTCAATTAGATAATTTCCCAACACAGAATTCAATGGCTCATTTTTTTCTCCCAATTGAGTAACATTGTGCTTCATGTGGGGCTCTCTTAATATTTTTATCTGATTTGGACTTCCCTTATGAGGCAACCATAGATGTGACCAATCTGATGCGAAATATCCATTTAGCCTTGCTGACCAGTCTCGATTCAAAATAAGTCCATAAACATCAGGTATGTCTTCTACTACAATATCAATGTACTGACATATATTTTCATTGGTAGATAAGCGAATCAAAACATCTTCCATTTCCCTGAATACTTTCACAGTGGTCCTGTCTAGCTGAGTAACCTGCCAGGTAGTTGGTTTAGGTTGTCCATTGATCTTCTTGTAGACTGACAGTGGCATAACATTGACTGCTGACCCTGAGTCTACTAAACAATTGTGCACATTATGATTTAAAATTTCAAAATTCAAGAGGAATGATGGGGTTTTAAACCTAGCCTTACCTTCCACACTTGCTTCGACGATTTCTTCTACAGGTTGGTTGTTAATGGGAATCTCTTCCTCTGGTACTTCAAGCGCTTTTAACAATTTTTCTTTCTGTTGAGGTACATTACACATTTCAAATAAAGAAATATTTTCCTTATCCCTTTTAATGTCCTCCATAATATCGTACCCCATCTCAGGTACTTTGAGAGTTTCCTTGACATTATCAACCTTGTCTTCAATAGGCTTAACAGGCATGTTGACTTGTTTCGGATCTTGACTGGTAATGGTTAATTCAGGTATTTTATCATCTGTGTTGATATTCTGTATTTTCTTCATGTTCTCTTGAAATCTCTTAATTTTCGGAAGTATTAAATTGTCTTTATTTAAAAAACATTGACTTCTTGTTGTCACATTTGTTTTTGATGTTTTTTCTTGTTTTAGTGAACCTTCCTCATATGTATCAAAAAGTGAGACACAGTCCCATAAAACTAAAGCATCCTCTTCTTGTTTTTCTACGGGTTGATCATTTTTTTCTTCATTCTCATCATCTTCTGTCAATTTAGAGTCCAATAGCTGACTCATTACTAATGTCATCGAATTGATCCATTGAGGGAAATTTTTTTCTTAAAGAGGCTGCTGATGAAAGGTGCAAAAATTATCCATACCTACCTCAGTTAAATTCATTGATGCAGGACTGTGTGGAGGAGGTTTAGATTGATTATTGTCTTCTCTCCTTTTATAATAAGGCTTGTATGCTTTATGAGCCTCCTTTTCTTTTTCCAAATCTATCACTCTGTTAGATAGCTTCTGCATCATTTTCAACATTCCTTCAAAGTCATGTGATTTCTCATCCTTACCAAAATTTTTTTCTCCCGAGTGCTCAGGATAATCTTCTATACTCTCTTTTTCAGCTTCTACTCTCTCAGCTTCTTCATAAGTTTCTGACAATGTAGGATTGACTGACATCTTGGAAAACATGGCCAATTCAGGCCCTAGAGCTAATGTATAGTATTCAATTAGAACTTTTATCAAAGGGCTTGTCAGCTGCATAATTTTTTTTAAGATAAGCAGCAATTTTTTTAAGATAAGCAGCAAACCTTTGAGTGAAATTATGCACTTTTCCCTTTCTTTCTTTATTTAAAGCGTATAACCCTTTCATTAATGCTGCATGAGTTTTATGGGCTGCATATTTACTTCTGACTATTCTTTCAAATGTGTCCCAGTCTGTGATTGAATTTGTAGGCAAAGCAAAATACCATGAAGCCGCTGCTCCTTTCAGGGTATGTGGAAACAATCTGTAGACTACATCTTCATGTTCTCCAGCCCGTAGTCCTTCTATAACCAAGTAAAATCTTTGCAAATGATCATCTACCAAAATATTTTCACTTGGGTCAAACTTAGGAAACATTTTCTCAAAGGCTTGAGGCAAATCATGCAAAGGAGGTGCCAGGTTCAAAGGTGACCTAGCCTTCTAAGCAGGTGGTGGATTTGGTGGGTTGGGTGGCTGATTTGCATTTACATTTGCCATGATTTTAAGTGGAGAGTGAGGTGGTGAATGAACAGGGGTATGAACAGGTGAACAGTAAGGTGTATCTGGGCCCAACTGATTTAGAGGTTGAACAACTTCCTGTAAGGCCATTTCTACCAGTTCTTCAAAATCTTCAACAAACACTGTGTCTTCCAATATAGGGCGGTCTTTCTTCTGATATTCTCTTATGGGTAAGACAGGAATAATTGGTAATCCTCCAATATTATTTGCATATGCCCTAGTAAATATTCTTAGATCATTGACTACTTCGTTATCGACAGAATACAGATGCTCTTTACCCTTTTCTTCCAGAGTTGGATTGGGAAACAAACTTCTCTCAGAATTGTTACCAGTGGAAAAATATCGAGAAAATGGGTTTCCTCGGTCAGCCATGCATTGGCGGCCCTCCTTCTAGCGCCAAACACCGTTGAGGCCTGGAAAATTGTAGGTAACAACAGCTAGGGATTCTCCCCAGTAAACGTTCCCAACTAGCCCGTTATTGTTTGATATGGGGGATCTGTCCGATTTACGGTCTAAATACCGTAGGTTAGGTTAAAAAATTAAAGGTTTTACCGGTTACGGCCCAGTCCACTGTGTGTATTTTTTAGTTTTTTATGTTTAAGTATGATGTGCAAGTGCCTATCTAAGAATGCAGATTGATAGAGAATACGAGGAGCAGTCACAATGTGATGCGCAGGTTCTTACCTCTCGTCTTAACTCTCTCGCATCTAAATCACACACAACAAGAAACTAAAACTAACTATCTAACCTATCCCTAGGGAGCAAGAATATCATTTATCAATGAGTAATGTATTTCTGTGCATGCATTAAGAAAAATCACAGATAGCTGTTACTTATTTCAAAACACATGAACCTTAATAGATATATGAACACCAAGATAGCTTATTGTTTATGAAAAGCCTTCATTACCCATAGTGGAAATTTCATAGAATAAACTACAGTGCATTCATAACAAGAACATAGGTTCATAGAGTTAGAACGATCTCACAGTTAATGGATACAAGCTGAAAATGAAATAGTTCACATTCAACAAATCCATAGCACAACATTTGAAAATTCCACCAAGCTTTCTCCAACATGAAACTTGTAATTCTTTATTGCAAAAGGAAATAGTTCTTCTTACAACATACTCTTACAAATCTATCTGGGAAAAATTCCCCTCTCTACAGTCAACTCTCCTATACTTATACAAAACAACAAAACCTTTGGGTTTCCCCTTGTGACCTTTGGGCTCCCCCCCCAACCGTTCATTCTCACAATTTTGTCCTTTAGTGAGTGTCGTACAATACGTTACATTAAATTAAAATTTAATAGCACTTTTTATAAAGAGGGCCCCGCTTGATTATCGGTGAAATTTTCTCAAGCCTGGGCCTCTGCTACTATTGATTATGCTCAGTAATCCATTGGTCCCTTTTTAGATCTTTTTGAGCTTATACCTCCAATTTATTCTTCTTTTCTCTATCTCTGCTTCTTCATTCTTCAGCCATCTTCTTCCTTGCTACCTCCCTTTTAGACATATCCTCTTTGCAGCAGCAATCATTATGTCATAAACACAACCTGTTCTTAGACCACTAGCATTTGACCAAATAAAACAAACTGTATCAAAACCTACATCCTATAAAATGAACTATCAACAATATTAATGCATGAAAAGAAAAATGATAATACAAAGAAAATCGTGCAAGTTCGGATCTTGAAATCTGCTAAAATCATGAGCTCGAAAAACAAACTCTTTATCTCAATCCAGGCAGCATCTGGACTAACTCGAAATCCTCCAAAGAAATCATGAATCACAGCAATGTAACCGCCAATCCTCAAAACAACGAACCCTGAATGTGCTCTTCATCTTGGAAAAAAATCCCGACTTGACCAAACACAATGAAACAACTCCGCCAGCATAAAATAGAGTAAAAGCACATAAGGCAAGAAAAATCGTCTTGGCGAGTAGAAATACTTAAGCATTGGGAAAAAACAAAACTCGCATCGACGAGCGGAAGCACTATATACTATATGGTCAGTTCACTAAGGAGCTGCAACGATGGAAGTCATATATAGTAAGGGTTCCGCAGCAATAGAAAACATCGGCGATCGGAGGCTCAAAGGTGTCGCTGTGTTGGCAACACAAGGACTCGTCCTCCAATCAATCGTCAACACCGTTCCAATGGCGAAAACAAATCATAAAAAAAAAACCATGGAATCGGCGAGGACAACGACTATTTGTCGGAAAATTCTCTGTTTTCCTTCCGAAATGGCGGCAACGCAAAAGACTAATGCTCCGACCGTGAAAAAACAGAAAACGTCGAAAGTCAAAAAGTAAAAGTTTTTTAAAAAAATAACACAAAGGAGATACAAGCCCATCGGAAAAAACATGAATGTCCATCAGGACGTTCATTCTTTACCTTCTGCAACGATGGCTGTGTAGAGAACTACTGCCCTTATTCACTTGTTCAAACGACTTCTGACAACAATCATCGAAAAACCCAAAAAAAACATTAAGTACTCAAAAGACTTTTAGCTGGGCAGCGATAAAACTAAACCGTACAAAATTCAAAGAAAAGTTAAGTGTTCGAGAGACTTTAAAGTTGTGCAGCGGTAAAATTAGTTTTTTTCATCTCTGAAACAATGACGGCATAGAGAACTAGTGCCCCGACTCAAACATAAATAAACTTCCGACAGTGAAAAAAAAATCATTGAAAACAAATCAAAGTGAAGAGTTCAAATAAAACCAAGACTCCATGGTTTCCATGGTGTCGAAAAAAAATAACGATAGTATTAGATCATTCGACTCCCGAAACAAGGACAAAAATAATAGACTGAGCTTCCGACAATCAACTTCTCAAGTGGATAAAAATGGACTTCCAGGAAAGGTTTAAAAAGATTAAACAAACTTGGGCTATATAAAATCAAAAGGAGGGTCCAATTTTTTTTAGAGATTTGGGAAAGTAGTTGCAGCTGCAACAAATCCCTGGAGTTGGTCCTGTCAAACACTTTGCTAACTAATTTCTATGGAAGGTATTTCCATCCGCATGGTATCCTGCCAACTTTCAAAATAGAATTGGTAAGGAAAGCAGTTTTTGTTGAAATCTAAGTGGTTGATTCTCTGTTTGACTACAATCTACTTCTGGGGAGAATTTGGACGTATGCAATGTTTGCTATTCCTTCGTCCATTTTACGAGTCCTTTTGTTTCCTCATGAAGGAAAACTGGTCACAGTTGACCAGCTGACTTATACTCGGAAGGGTCATTTGGAGACCACTGAGTCCACGATACCATTGATTGATAAGTTGAGACCAGCCAATGAAATCTTGGGAGTTGGAATGTATACATCATTGATGGGAATGTTTGATATACTGTCTCCTATAAATTACTTAGGTTCAACAAACATTAGGAAGAATATCTCTCTGGTTGTGGACATAATTGACCCATGGGTCCTACCTTCATGGGAGGAACCTCAAGTGCTCCTATCAACAACAGAAGTAGCTTATCAAGCTATATTTGATGTTGTTGTTGATTCCATCATGACTACTCCAATATCAGAAGAGTCAGATGAAGCCTAGTTTCCCGCATGGGAAGAGAACTCGACATATTATTACGATTGCTTAGATTTTTTTTCCTTCTGACAAAGCCATTCTGGATGCCATGACTGGACCATAAAATATTTGTGAAGACCTTCATCACAAATCCTTCTTCCTTTTGGAACTAAGCAATATTAAAAATTCAGAGTTCCATGTGAGACTAGCAGAAGGTGTTGATCTTCCCATTAATCCTTTGCTAAAGGATGGGGTATTTTCCGAGGGGAACATGGCAAACATCTCCACCAAAATCCTGATCAATATCTCTGCAAACTATTCTCCGGAAGAGGTTTCCATTTACACTTCCTTATTCAAGGAATTCTGCGACGTCTTTTCCTAGTCATATAAGGAGATGCTAGGCATTGATCTATTGATTTTAGAACATGAAATACGAACCTAACCCAATGTCAAACATGTTCAACATAAGCTTAGATCTATAAATCTATGGAAAGTGACAACCATCAAGGATGAGGTGGAAAAATTGCTCAAAGCCGAGTTTATCTACCTTATCTCCCTAACGAAATGTGTATCCAATCCCGTTCTGGTAGATTTAAATAAGGTGTGTCCCAAGGATAATTACCCCACACCATTAATTGACTAGATCATCGATGCATGTGTAGGTAGTGAGGTATTTTCGTTCATGGATGGTTTTTTGGGCTACAACCAGATTCATATCAAATCGAAATACCGAAACAAAATGACCTTTATTTGTCCTTGGGGAACTTTTACATCTAAAAATATGCCCTTCGGCTTAAAAAACGTTGTAGCTACCTTTCAACGGACAATGGATTTTTCCTTCCATGAAATTAACCATATTTTCGAACCTTACTTAGATGATCTTCCTGCCCATTCTCGCAAGATGAAGGACTATCTAGATCATCTTAGTTTAATTTTTGAATGATGCTGACATTATAACATATGCTTAAATGCCCATAAGTGTGTTTTTTGTGTCGAGTCAGGACGATTACTCGGATTCATAGTTTCAAATAAAGGTATACAGGTGGATCCGTTAAAAGTCGAGGCTATTGTAAATATGCCTCCTCCTTGATCTATCAGGAAATTGTAGAGTCTGTAGGGAAAATCCAATTTTCTATGACGGTTTATAATAAATTATGGAAAGATCACAAAGGGCTTCATGTTCTTTCTTAAGCAAGATACTCCATTCCTGTGGGTTTAACCCGTACAACACACGTTCAAGGCATTAAAAAGGGCACTACTATTGACTCCTCTCTTGCATGCACCAGAATATACTAAATATTTTATATTGTATCTAGCCACATCTAAGTCGACGATAGGAGTAGTTTTGGTTTAAGAATATGAAGAGCTCCAAGAGCATGTTGTCTACTATATTAGTCGTGCTTTAGTAGGTCTTGAACTAAGATACTCACACGTCAAGAAACTAGCTTGGGCGACTGTTTATGTCATCCATAGGTTAAGACACTATATTTTTCTAAGGACAACCACAGTGGTTGCAGATGTGAATCCTTTCCAATATGTTTTATCCCGATGGATAATCGGGGGAAAATTTTATAAATGGATTGTCATTCTACAAGAGTTTGACTTGGATTTTTAGTCCACTAAGTCCAAGAAGTCCTTAGTGATCACGTAATTGATCTCAGAATTTCTGACTGAAGAAACTGTAGTGATAGAGGATGACTCATTTTTTGATGAATACATATTCCTAATTTTGACCTTTTATCCCTCGTATGGAGATATCCTAGTGTATATCCAGTCTCTTAAGTGTCCCGTGACCTTCTCGCGGGAATATCGGTGTCAGCTATGAGTGAATTCCAAAAAATACCTTTTCCTCGGCGGTAATTTGCATCGACGATGGGTGGATTCTATCTTGCATTGATGCCTCACCCATGAGGAGGCAGGGAATGTCCTAAATTATTCTCACAGTGGAATGTGTGGGGGTCATTTATCTGGGTTATCAACGACCCAAAATATTTTACGGGTCATTTATTTTTGGATCACTATATTTAAATATTGTGTGGAAGCAGTGAAGCGCTATCATCCTTGTCAGCTCTACAATAGAAAAATACGATCACATCCTACTCCTTTATTTCCCATCATCGTGGTAGGGACCTTCACTAAGTGGGGGGTCAATTTCGTGATGTGCAACCCAGTGTCTACTGGGGGGAATAATTATATCATTGTCATTGTATACTACTTCACGAAGTGGGTAGAGGAAATGCCTACCTTTAAGGTTGATGGAGAAACGGCGACATACTTCGTCTTCAACCAAATTATTGCTAGGTTCGTTATCCCAAAGTAGAATGTCACTGACCATGGTAGTCACTTCCAAAACAATATGACGACCGAATTGACCACAATTCTAGGGTTTAGGAAAGACCATTTATCTTCCTTCTACCCTCAAGTGAATGGACAAGTTGAGGTAGTCAATAAGACCTTCAAAACCATTCTCAAGAGCATGATAAATGCGAGTAGGTGAAATGGGAATAACATGTTGTATGCAACACTTTGGGCATACAAAATGAATGTCAAGAATTCCATGGGTGTCTCGCCTTTCCAGCTCATCCATGGTGTGGAAGAAGTCACACCAATTGAGTGTGAGATACCATATTTAAAAATTGCTATCCATGCATTCCTTGACACTATGGATATTAAAAAATGTCTGATACATTTAGAAAATATAGATGAACAACATAGAGATGTGCTCACAACAAACGAGGCACATAAGAACTAGGTTTAAAACTAGTATAATAAAGCCGTAAAACCTAGGGTTTTCTTAGAGGGAGCAATTATCTTGCTTTGGGATCAAGACAAGGAACCCTTGGGGGAAGGTTAATTTAATTCCATGTGGTTAGGCCCGTATGTCATGTCAAAATTCCTAAATAAGGGAGCTTATGAGTTAACTAATTACGATGGTAACAAGCTGTCGGAGCCCAGAAATGGGCTCTACCTGAAAAAGTATTATGCTTAGACATGATGTTTTTTCTTGTATTATTATTGTATATTTTTCTACAATAGTCGTTACTGGTTAGTGTTTCTTACGTAGTCTGGTGCTATTTCAGATGCCATTGGAATGGTTCGTAGGGTTCGTTGATGGCTCCAGCCGTCACACTTGCAATCTGGCTTCAGCTTCCTGGGTCATTTATGCACCCTTAGGACAAGTGGTTGCCTCATGTGGCACCTTCCTAGGTCTTGCAACTAATAATGTTGCTGAGTACATTGCGGTCATTGAGCTTCTTTGGGATGCTATGTTGCATCGTATTACCCACCTGGATTTTAGGCTTGAATCCTAGTTAGTTGTTTCTCATCTTAATGGAGATTATCAGGTGAGACACCCTACTTTATTACGTTAGTTTTTAAGAGTTAGGTTACTTGAAAGGAATTTTGAACACATTTCATATAATCACATTTCAAGGAATCAAAATACAATCACTGATGCATTTGCAAATTATATACTTGATTGGAATTTGTCACATACATTGTAAAATTAAATATACAGACACATTTGGAACACATGTAAATAACCAGGTAAATATATATGTGTGTGTGTGTGTGTGTAAAAATACGTTAAAATACAAAATGAGGATCAAAATCCATCATATGCTATATTTAAGGATGCTCCTTATCCTCCTTGGCTATGGCTACCTCTACAACCTCTTGGTAACAAAGTATAACCTGGGTTACCCTTTGCAGAAGGTGTAACTAGGATGGAGGAACTCCAATGACATGTAGCTACATTTCCATTGAGATTATCTCCATCCGCATTGTGGGGACATCATGGGTAATCCTGGCTTGCTTCCCCTCTACTACATGAAGCATAGCTTCATCATCTCCAACCTCCACTGGTAGAACAAAGGTCCTGGGATGTCCGTCAAGTCAGACAGGTCCTATATTTGCATATCAATAAAAGGTATATCAAACTCAAGTACATATGTATGTGTAACTTTATGAATAAAAAATTCATAAAAGTTTAAATATTTGAAAAGAAAAAAATTCATAGCCATTTCTCCCCATGCTCTTCCAGGAGGGAGGATGAGCTCAGGATCGCCTCTGAAATCCAAACCTTCATAAGGGATGTTATCTAATGCATGAACCTCTTTGCTCCACCAAGAGTAGAAGTCATCATCATATCCACTTTGGATTCCACCTCCACCACCCTGTCAAAGAAATATATCACCCCACCGTGTGAGTCTAGGATCATAGGGTGGGCATGGTCGCAGGGTAACTGCATGACTGAGGTTAGGAACCCTCTCAAAGAAGAATGATACTAGTATACTGGCATACCCAAAGTTATTCTTCCTCTCTCTCCTGTAGTCAGAAAGCTGTTTCTTTATGATTGGGACTAGTCCCGTACACCAATCATACAGTACTCCTCGCAAGCACTCTACCACTATGCGCATATGAGTCCATGCAACAAAATGAAAAGAGGATGATCCCATTTCTATGACAACAGTTATCACTATTACTTTCAAAGGAAAGCTAGTGATTTTTCCAATCAGGATTTGGGTCCCCAATTTCTAAGTCCCTGGTAATCAATATGTATTGATGTAGTCTTGAACACTGAGAGGGTCACCTCCTCGACTGGTACCCTCCATGTTCACAGGTGCTCCCATGTGTGACAAACCCATGATGAAATATATGTATTCTGCTGTAATATCCAAGGTTTCCCCTTGGAGGTCAAATAAGTTGAGATCATGGTCCCACAATCTCACAAATGTCTCAAGCAACTGAACTTGTGCATACATGTTTGATGTACAGTAAAACTTAAGTAAGCCACACCTTCACAGAGAATTCAATGTCATGGGATTATCCATTGCTTGATGATCCATATCCTCATTTTCCTTTTCTCCCCATTCAAGAACCATGGTTACTTGCCTAAGAAACATTTTCACCATCAGAATTTGCAAAAAACCTTCATTGCGCAGTAATCGCGTCTGTCTAGTGCGAATAACGTGATCCATTCGTAGGTTGCTCTACTGCCAGCCTGCAATTACAATACGAAATCATGGGTGCAAAGAAGGCTACCCACTATTACAACATGGTTCCTTTAGGGTAGGCCCAAAGCCCAATTTTTTACCTTGAAATTTAAATTTTGAAGCCTTGAAATTAAGTGGGAGGGAGATAAGAAGTACCTACACTTCACATAATTGAAAATCGTCCACTGGATTTCCCACAATGATGATTTGAAGTAAGGAGGTAAAATGGCTCAATTTGGTAAAAAAATCAAAATGGTATGTTTTAATTTGATATTCAACTATTTATAGTAAAAATTTGTAATTTTTACCCACTTTTATATAGTTAAAGTCATTCTTATATTATATGAATTAATACCATGTATTTTTACCTAACTATTACAGGTCCTGGCCTGATTTTAAATAGGATTTCCTTTGCATATAGGGTAGAATCAGGTCCTCCTTGCATATTTTGCAGCTATACCTTATTCCCTAATGAACCTTAGGATGTATTTTCATCCATGGACTATGGTTTATAACCACTTTTTCCCTTGCAAGCATCATTGTTCTTCTGTGGTTAGGATCTCCTTTACATGGGTAACCCTAGTAAGGACATTTTATTGTCATTCTGGTGCCCATGCTGGAGTTGTGCTAGGTTGTGGGAACCTTTGTAGTTATTTTTCATGTCAAAATGAACCTCATTTTGCATCTTTTTTACCAAGATATCCTTGATTATGAGGCTCCCCTCCATTATGTAGTTATCTTTAAGCCCTGGTTTGACTCCTTAAAATTGATTAGATAGCCGAGTTACTTGTTTGTTCAGACTCGTTAAAGTAATTGAATGGTCATCGACATCGGTGATAGTTTAACCCTTTTTCAAACCATGTGGATTACTTATGAAAAATGAATACTCTATTTTCTTCGGAACCTAGAAGAGTATCTTCAGGCATAGGTTTATCAGTTTTCCGGACTTGGAGGACTAAAATTATAGAAAACGAACCTGTTTGAGATTAGTTTTCTCTTTTTCATGCTCTGGACCTAAAAATGAAAAATATTTTGAGCATTCTTTATGCCTTTGTCATGCTCGCTAAACCATATAACAAAGCATCACGTTTACTGTTGTCAGTCCCATTCTTGTAAATAAATGGAACTTTGCTAATGATCTTTCCTTCCTTCATACTCGTTAAACTAAGGCTATGTGCTTGCTTTTGAAGGAGTATTGGTTGGGTGATAGTTTACCCCTTTTTTTGGACCTTTCTGCTTAAGTACGCAAAATGTATACCTTAGGAAGCTAAGAGAGTTCTCCATTGGATTGTTTTATACTTTTTTAGAATCAGGAGACTAAATTTATGAAAAAGAACCCCCCTTGAGATTTGGAGTTTCTAGACTCTCAAAAATATGAAAACACTCACGGGAATTAATTAATTCGGGCTCGTAAAATCCACAGATCAGTGACATATCAAGAATTATTCTCTTTTTTCTTCAAGATGGTAAAAAATTAAGAAAGACTCGAGTTGACTTTCTTGGACTCGTTAAAAATTAACAAGAAAGGTAAGGAAGAATTTATTTATTTGGGTTATAAGTTCATTGGTAGCATGCCATCATTGAACAAAACACTCGTTTGAGCCTCCCGATACTCATGTCTCAGTTTTTTCACTTCCCAGTTTAACTGTCAATTAGAGTCGTTACTCCTCCACTTGTCCTAATACACGGGGAATCTGTTCATTTCTCCTACATGATAGATATGTATAGTTGTACCATTTTGAAAGTCTAAATCTTCCTTGGGTCATCTCTGTGTCGTGCTCACTATCAAGGATAGTCACCCTTGTTTGATTACCCTGATCCCTATCATTTTCATCATTGAGATTACGTTATGTCTACCTTCCCTTATCCAGTATTCCAGTTACTCTTATGATATGTTGAAGGATTCATTTCCTTCCTCCCTGCACTACGACTTTCGATCAATACCACTTGAAGAAGAAGACCTATAGTTCCAAAGATGGTACCTCAATATTCACTACTCATATTAATGGATTCCTTTGCATCAGTTGTCAGTAGCACTCATTCATTGATACTCGAATGGATTCCTTCCATGTTTGACTTCAACTCATATATTCACATTGGAAAATTTGTACTAGTTGCTGTGGATTTGGGTGAAGACCTTAGGTTATAACCTCTATAACCTAAGTTGCACAAGATGGTTTTATGCTCTGTAACACTACTCCCGGCTATTGAAGTCTCATCATTGTAATTTTGTGGCTTTGATACATCATTGTAATGTTAGTTTTTCATCATATAAGCAAGCATTATGATCTTAGGATCTTTTAACTGAGAGAATAACAAGCACATCAATAAAACATAAGCACTTCACAAGAGACAAGAGACACAAAGAGTTTTCCTCAGGGAAACCATAAAGGAGAAAACCCCACAACTTCCTCAGAGATAGAATTAGCACCAAAATAGTAAAAGCCCCAAAACAGTAAGATGATCTACACACAACAGCAGTCTCTCTCTCTGACACTGAGAGAGCTTCTCCTCTCACTCATGTGCCCCCAATGAGTGAGTGTGAGTGTTTCAAGTGATAAATAGAGAGGCTCTCACTCTCTATTTATATTCTTCCGTTCACTTGAAGTGCACTCCAACATGTCGGCCTCATTTGACAATTACTTACTAGATCCGACATCTCTAGGAGTGTCTGATAACTCTAGTGCCCCACCACTTGTGGGGACTTTGCCTCCTCTAACCAATAGGAGGGTAACACAATGGTGGGGACTATTACCCCGACTTACAATGACTCACCTAGGGTCGAATTCACTAGGATAGTCTAATAACCCAAGGGCCCCACAACTGTGGGGACTTTAACCCTTGATCAATAGGAGGGTTACCCATAATGACTTGACATGACTTTCTCATTATAGAAACTTCCCGATCGGAACATCGGGGCATGACATGACTCAAATACATTACAATACATCTTGGAATAAACATTGGGTTACACTACATAAGAAATACAGATGAATACATTCCAAAGTTACAATTACATCAACACTCCCTCTTAACTCGAAAGGTATTCTCTCGACATAATTTATTAGCACAAGTGTTCTTCTCTGTATCATCTGGGTCATCGTTAGGTCTTCGTCATCTTCAAATTCATCTTCATCTTCAAGTCATCTTTATCTGTAAGTCATCTTCATCTGGATCTGGATCATCACTCGATCTAGATCATCATCACTGAATCTAGATCATCACTGGATCTGGATCATCATCACTAGATCTGGATCATCACTGGATCTGGATCATCATCACTGGATCTGGATCATCATCACTGGATCTGGATCATCACTGGATCTGGATCATCACTGGAAATCATCACTGGATCTAGATCATTAATCGACCTGGATTATCATGGAACATCATCACTGGATCTGGATCATCTCTGCTGGATCATCTTCACTGGATCTAGATCCTCACTCGATCTGGATCATCACTGGATATCATCACTGGATCTCGATCGTCACTCGATCTGGATCATCCCTGGTGCTATCTCATGATTCTTTTCGTCACAGGAAGTTCTATAGAGCCAGCCCTTTTTCATGGTGGTTGTAGGCCTACCCATCATTTAGGTATTTTCCCAGCACTTACATCTGACCTACTCATCAAAAAGGCACATCCATCCAGACAGGAACACATCCTATCACAGTGATGGAAGACTCCCATCCAGACAGGAACACATCCTATCACAGTGATGGAATATTTCATCACTTACATCTGACCTACTCGTCAAAAGGGCACATCCATCCGGATAGGAACACATCCTATCACAGTGATGGAAGACTCCCATCCAGACAGGAACACATCCTATCACAGTGATGAGAGATTTCAGCACTTACATCTGAGCACGTGGGAACACATCCCTTAGTCGCTCCAGAAAGGCTCTGCACTTACATCCATCCAGACAGGAAAACATCCTATCACAGTGATGGAAGGGCTTGCACTCACATATGATCCTATGAGAACACATCCCAACAGTTATATAAGAATGGCGCCCAGTCCTCGACTGAGCTACTTGGTAACTGACCAGGTGCCTCCATTCTCCTAGAGAATGGCAGTTGCCCTTACATCCGACCTGCTCGTCGGAATGGCCAACACTCACATCTGACATGGTAGGAACTTAATCCTTTAGCTATGATAGAATGGTTCAGCCCTTACATCTGATCAAGTGGGAACACATCCTTCTATCACATCAAAATGGCTACTCAGTCCTACACTGAGTGATCCTAGTAACTGACCAGGTGCCTCAATTCCTAGAATGGCAATTTCCCTTACATCTGTCCTGCTCGACAGAATGGCCAGCACTCATATCTGTCATCGAAGGGAGAAACTCTATCACCATGACAGAACGGCTTAGCCCTTACATCTTACCATGGAAGGAACCAATCCTCTCACCATGTCAGAATGGCTATGGGTCTCATCACTTTCTCTTGGAGGAAACCTCGATCTGGAGAACACCAAGCTTCTCCCTGAAGTACTCGAACTTCAGTCTTGCCATTTCTAGCATAGAATCACATTAGGGCTGATTACGTCCAAGGATAACTTGCAAGCTTTTCCAGGACCAATTACATCCGAGGACAACCTACAGGACCGTTTACATCTGAGCAACCTACGAGCTTCGCCAGGATTTATACTCGGACAACCTGTCTCACCAGCTATGCTAGAACTCCCTCTTTCAAGAGATCTTGATCTACATCACAAACTGGAGCTTCACTGCTCCTCTCCACGTCATACCAAAATGCAAGTCAGATCAATTAAATCAAATAGTATTTTTTTAAAAGAAACATACTACCTCCCAAATCACAAGTGGCAACATCTTTTGCCTCAGCTGTACTCAGCGCCATGCAGGAATCCATCCTGTCAAACCAAGAGATCACACCTGATCTCATACTGAAGTAACACCTCGAAGTGCTCTTCCTATCAATGGCACTACCTGCCCAATATGAATCCACATAGCCCTATAGGTTAATCTTCTAATTCGTATCGTACTTGAGCCCATAATCAACTGTACCCTTTAGGTAGCTCAGAATATGCTTTGCAGCAGTCAAGTGAACACTTCTCGAATATGTCAAGTACTGGCTCAAGGTGTTCACAACAAAGCAAATGTCTGGTCTCGTGTTCGTCAGGTATATCAAGGAACCAATCATCTGATGACACATCGTAACATCAACCGTCTCTGATGAAGCATCACTCAATAGCTTCAGGTTTGATGCCATAGGTGTGGCCATAATCTTGCAGTCCATCATCCTGAACCTATTTAGGATCTCTACTGCATACTTCCCTTGTCCACACCTCTATCCCTAAAAAATAATGCATTGACACATAACATGAGCATCACTGGTCTTCTGCCTTGAAGAAAAGGTTGGAATCCACTTTACTCTCAGTAAATCCTAGAGTCATCAGTAATCTGCCCATCCTGTCATACGATGTTGAACCTCAAGATATTCCGTAGTCACTCCCTCTGAAGTGAAGCATCATACTCCCTCTGTCTTCTATGCTCTATGCACTGAAAACATTTTGTACTGGAGTGACAAGTAGCTTCCTATGCTACTAATATTCTATGTGACCATCTAGTGTATATACTTGCATCTTCAACCTTGTAGCGAAGGTTAAGATCTTCATCAGGCTCATCATGTATGTGTTATTCCATGGGTGTCTTCTAAAGTCATACAATGCCTTCTTTCATTTGCACACATGATTATGCATGTCATGTGACTTCACTTCCAGTGGCTACAAATGTCTCTTCGTAGTATATGCCTTCTTTTCGTGAGAAGCCTTGTGCTACGAGTCTTGCTTTGTATCCTACGATGTTTCTATCTACTGCATGATGGAACTACGAACTTCTCTTCAAGTCTCGATACTGCATCCTAGACATCATTCTTCTTGAACTGGTCTTCCATTTCTTCTTGGTTACTTCTTCATGGCTGGAAGGTTTTGCATCAATGATGTCACTACACTTGTCATATTATTCTTTGTCTTTGAACTGTTGTCCCTTGTTCTTCAGAACAAGTCTTCATTCTTCTTTGCTTGTAGGTGATTATATACGCGATATTTCCTACAAGTCAAATGCAGTTGTATGGTTAGAACATTTCATAAGGAATATTCATATTGGAAAATACTTATGCATAAATATATGATCATGAAACTACTTTAGCCAATACAACATTCATCCATATCTCACTGAAACTTTCTAGATTATTTCCATCTCTACCAGGACAACATTGCGATTGTGCACTAATCCAATATGTCAGCAAAGAGGTTTCATTCTAGATAATTAGCAATGGAGAGTTGTATAGCACCATGAGCTACTTACCCATCACATGCATATTAGTAGTATACTGTCGTTAATGCAAACATCCTATCATGCATGATACATCAACTGAATATAAACAAATGCATAACAAAACAATATTATGAAATGACAATTGAATACTTATCTTTATTTGTTTCATGGGTATACTCCTTCTTGAGTCTTCAGCTACATCATCTTCTTCATTCATGATAGCATCGTTTCTTATCCAAATGCTAGGATGGATAAGAGGTTCTTCTAGAGTTGAGTCCTTTGTATTCCTCATTTCTTGAGGGATCTTCTTTGGAAGGTGAGAGCTTGATCTTCAGTTGCTTCCATCTTCTATTCTCTTCTTATGAGTCGAGCTTCTTCTTCTTTTCGGAGTTTGCTGAAATTAATCACTTCCTTCTAGCACATATTCCTCGCACGAATGAATCACATGATCCTGGGAGTCCATTCAAGGTGGCCATCACCACTTTTTCATTCTTCACTTCCGCTTCAAGTTGTTCTTTGATTTGAGAGACCCTTATGACTACATGGTCTCTGCATTATGGATCTTCACATTCTTCAACTGGTTTCTTAAGGTCATATTCTGATTTCTGTTCTTCCCTTCAAATAGCTTGGTCAAGGAATCAAAAAATCATCGGTGTCTTTAGGGAGACACTTGTAATACAAGTTGATTCATGACTGAATCAACAATGATCTTCTTGGCCTTGACCATGTTCTTCTTGTGTAAGGCTTTTAGCCTCATCTCCCTTTGGAACTGGAACCTTTCTACTCATGTAGGTGTCCAATTCATTTTCTTTAGAGAGATCATATACTTCCATTCTTAGAATTTTTCAACTTAAACAATCTTATCATCAAGATGATGTGATAGATCACTTTGAAATGAGAACCTCAAATGAAAATAGCAGAGGATTTAGATCTTACCAATTTGAGGTGTTCGTCCTGGTTCCGGAGCTGGCTGATCTAGGGTTTGTCATAGAAACCCTAATTTTCCAAACTTGGAATATTTTAGATATGATTGGATAGACAGATATATCTCTTCAAATGGAGCTGTCTAATGTACTCCTTTTCTGAAAACAGTGGAGGGAAGCTCTCGGAACAGGAAGCCCTAGATTTCCAATTTCTTCTACAGAAATTCTTGTTTTTGTTTCTGTGATATATCCAAAATTGCTGATCCTCTGTGTCTGAAATTTCTCATTGAGGTAACCTCTCTTGTCCCTGATCTAAAACCTCAGGTTTCATCAGAATTTGTTTTACCATTTGGGATTTATTATCCTGTTCCAAAGGTGACCTGTTACAAGACTGTTCAGAACATCGAAGTTGTACGAAATTCCACATGTCACTGGTTCATCTTCTGAGTCTGATCTTTGGACCAACGAAAGTATAGTCCAAGCCCTTTCTGGAACATCTTCATGAATTCCATTTGGACCTCTGTAGCCCAATATATTGCAATTCTTCCCAGGTTTCCTGTTTAGGGATGAATTTATGAAGAGGCTGGAACCCTAACTTGGAGGGATCATATCTCCCAGAATATAGTGAATCTGTGGCTGATGTTTGGAAAAAGTGTTCATAAGGATTTTATATTTGGCCCCTGAAATTTTCAGCTTTTGAGACTTCTCCAACCTCGGTATATAGTGACTATACCAAAACTTATCAGTTTTAGTATTTAGGGTTTTTCCTAGCTCGGGGTCAAACTAGGGTTTGACTTTCCCGGAGTTGTACCCAACCAAATTTCTTGATCCAGGTCTCTAAAATTCAGTTTTGATGAGGAGAAAAATCCTATGCTATTCTCACTCAAAAATTCCTCTTCTGTAGAAATCCCTAATTTCTGCATCGAAAACTGAAAATGCTCGGAATCAAATACCGCTTCGACAGAAAGATGCGCCCTTCAGTGGAGATTCAACCTAGCATATTTTTACGGATGGATTGTGGAGAGAGACCCAAAAAGTAAGAATCCCTAGCTTCTATAGCTACACAATGTCTTCTTCTTAGGTTAGCTCTGATACCATGTTAGTTTTTTCATCATATAAGCAAGCATTATGATCTTAGGATCTTTTAACTGAGAGAATAACAAGCACATCAATAAAACATAATCACATCACAAGAGATAAGAGACACAAAGAGTTTTCCTTGGGGAAACCATAAAGGAGAAAACCCCACAACTTCCTCAGAGATAGAATCAGCACCAAAACAGTAAGATGATCTCCACACAGCAGCAGTCTCTCTCTCTGATACTGAGAGAGATTTTCCTCTCACTCATGCGCCCCCAATGAGTAAGTGTGAGTGTTGCAAGTAATAAATAGAGAGGCTCTCACTCTCTATTTATATTATTCCATTCACTTGAAGTGCACTCCAACATGTCGGCCTCATTTAACAATTACTTACTAGAGATGACATCTCTAGGAGTGTCTAATAACTCTAGTGCCCCGCCACTTGTGGGGACTTTGCCTCCTCTGACCAATAGGAGGGTAACACAATGGTGGGGACTATTGCCCCGACTTACAATGACTCACCTAGGGTTGAATTCACTAGGATAGTCTAATAACCCAAGGGCCCCACAACTGTGGGGACTTTAACCCTTGATCAATAGGAGGGTTACCCACAATGACTTGACATGTCTTTCTCATTATAGAAACTTACCGATCGGAACATCGGGGCATGACATGACTCAAATACATTACAATACATCCCAGAATAAACATCGGGTTACAATACATAAGAAATACGGATGAATACATTCCGAAGTTACAATTACATCAACATGTAATACATACGTGGCCCTGTTTCCCACACTATATGATGTAATTTGTAAAGGAGATAGTGTTCCACTTTATTGAACATGGCATCCTCAGTAATGATTTTGTTCATGAATTTCATCTGTCTGTTTCAGGTACCTATCTGCAACTTTGATAACTGAGTTTCTCGATGATAAAATATTTGTAATGTATTTCATCCGTCACTTCCCTCTGACCTCATACATTAGGGGGCATATTTTATACTATGAAATGACACTTCTCCATCTGAAAACTGACAGTGAGCATGGTGATACATAAAAGTACATTATGGATTGAAGTGGCCCAAAAGCTATAGATGAATATATGACTTTATGCACATTACTTCCTCTAGTATTTCCCATGTTTTTAAATGAGTTTGTCTTATAATCACGACTCTTCACATTGAAAGTCATGAGTCATTCACGGGTAGCACTATATGCAACCAACGTTTAGATGATCATGGTTTGTATTCATGGGTTTCTTTTACAGGAGTTGTGATTCACTCATGACCTGCCAGTATATGCACCCATGGTTACAGTAAGACAAAACATAAAAAATAAAAAAACATGATTAGTCAGGGACAATTGGGTTCCAAATCATAACGAAACTAACATCCCTAACCATCCTAACCTTTGTAAATCCCCCTGATCACCAAGTATAAATAGAAGAGAGGGGTAGAGGATGGGGAGGATATTAGAAGAGAAAGGTTATGATGGAGGAATACCTTTGGAGAAAGGAAGAAGAGAAACTAGCTCCTGGTAAGTAGAGAGGATATTATACAAGGATTGTAACATTTCCTGCCACTTATGAATAAAGAGTGATCTTCTTCCATACTTTATGCACAACTGTTCTTATTTGTTATGGAATCTAAAATATTTTGTCGTTTATCTTTATATGCAATGATAATATTTCATTTTACTTATATAACAACTAATATTTTTGTAGTAAGGTATAAATCTCTTTTGCAGGCATTGAAGACCTTGAAGCTTGTGGAACATTTGAAGAGAAGGCAAAAGCTTGGATCAACCTTCATAACCAAGATACATACTGTTTCTTCCCTAATTCTGTCAAATATATCTCTATAATGTTGTATGTCTGCAAGTCAATACTTTGTACGTTGGTGACCCTGGACCCTATATCATAAGTTAGAATCCCTGAACAAATTTAACCAAGAAAGAAAATAAAATGTGAATTGAGTTGAATATTGAGTTAACAAGACGTAACAAATTTAAGGGAAACAATTCAACATAGAATTGAAACCACAAAATTGAAGTCAGGAAATTGATAACGGAGTTTGGAAAATGCCTACATCTCCGGGTCCACCTTCAGTGTGATCGATCAATTATTTCCTCAAATTCAAAGGCTACAATGAAATTGAGAATTTACATAGACAAGACCATGCTTAAGAACACCAATTTACCCAATGCGATACCTCAAGCATTCATGTGCAACAAAACATGCTCAAGCATATGGGGGCCATAAGTCATCCACAATATGAATGAAAGTATGACCAATAATTTCTATATCTCTATATCTATTCTGTTTGTTCTACTCATCCTCTCCTCTCTTCTTCAACCAACCATTTATGCAATTGTTAAATAGAAGTAAATGGCCGATAGATATATGTGGATAAAGTTCCAATAATGGAACAAAATCGATCTCAATTCCCAATATGTATTGAAGGATAAGAATCCATGCAAAAATCATGATTAAAATGGAACAAAATGAGGATCAAATCCAAATATCCTCATCCAAAAATATCTGTAAAACCAGAAAATCAAATCCATAGTCAAAATATCCAGATTGAACCGAAATCGTTGATCAAATCTATCGTCGATAAATTTGGACCATTGATCTGCAATGTACCAATGCTGAATTTCCTATTGCTGACTATGAATTTCCCTACTACAAGGTTTCCGGCTGATACACTACTGACCCCAACTGCTGAATTGAAAAGCTTTTGACTTATATGTTGCCGACTCTGACTAGCCGGTGTCAGAGGTTGGTAGTCGAACTGAACAACACAATAGTGTCGCGTAAACTTGTTGAATTTCTACTCCTGACTATCCAATGCCAAGGGTTGTAAGTTTCCGTTGCCAACAAAATTCCAAACAAAACACATCGATTCCTGATGCTCGACTACTCTAATGCCAAAACTTTAAAGTGTTGTAACTTAGTCATTTGAAGTCCAAGTTTGACAAAATTGGTATCATTAGAAATATTTCAATGAGAACTATGCCACCACAACCTTCGCTTCAGAAATTGAAGAAGATGAAAATCGATCAAATGGGTGAGCCTCTTGGATCACTAAAGGAATAGGAGGAAGATGGAAGGGATTTCATATCAATTAATTGGCGGTAGTAGTTGGAAATGGCATCCCAATTGGAATCTCTACAATCTTTGGTAGGGTGAATTATGATCCATCTCAAAATTCTTCAAGGGGTAATTTTGTTTCCCTCCCCTAACACTATGGAAATATTGGGGGACTCATCCTTATATTATCTTTCTATGACCTCAAAGGAGTGTCCAACTACCTATTTATTTTAGCACTCTTTTCTTATGAAAGCTTATGGAGTATCCCACTATGCAACCATGGCATCAATGATAGTGAAGTGTGCATGGAGAATGAAGGACTAGAGTTTCAAGTGGACCTTGATACTAAAACAATCTATTAGGGTGGCCGAGATGAATCTATTTTCCTTAATTCTTCTCATTTTTGTCACATTTAACTTTTAACACTACTACATTCAATATGGCATACTTACAAATTTTTCTTTAGATGGTGTTGGAAAGGCATGTCTAGTACATTTTTGGTTGGTATGACTCTAATTTTGGACTTGTATCCATGGACAAAAGGTCTATTTTTATTGCAATATTTTAGGGTTCAAGTGTAGTTTTAAAAATATAGAATCTAACTATTATTGTGAAAAAAATGATAGAAAAAATATAATGATAAAATGTTAACGGGGGATTGGTTGGTTGGTAAAGTAGTGACATTGCCACTTCCTCCAAAAGGGTTAAAATACCTAATAAAATGTTTTCCCATTATTCCATTATCAATATTATTAATTATGTGTTATTCATATATATCCATTATGATTGCAAAAATAATTATACTAATAACCCCATCGATTCATGATATAAATACTCTTTAGGCACTGGAGCATCCTACCCACTACACTTCCCATTCCCTAATACCACTAACACAATCATTCTTCAATATAGCATGACCCATGAAAAAAGAAATCCCTTAACACAACAAAACCTATAACCATTATTAGCCTATACACATTATATTTCTTAATGCCTACTATCATTAGAGGAAATTTGAGGTCTAAAATGGGCCTCCTAAGGAAAATGATAAAATAATAAAATAATAGTTATTAATTTTGGAGGAAGAATGAAAAAAACTACTTTTTTGTTTGTATTTTCGACATATCTTCCTGTGTTTTTACTCAAATTCTAAGCGAGAGAGCTCATTGGATGAGAAATTTAATTCTACATCCAACGAGTACCCACACTGCGTACTTTTAATGGACCCCGCTACCCCAAAAATAAGAAATACCTGAAAAAATGTGATGATGATGTCATCATCACATTTTTCATGAATTTCTTATTTTTGGGGTAGAGGGGTCTGTCAAAAGTATGTAGTGTGGGTACTTGTTGGATGCGGAATTAAATTCTACATCCAGTGAGCTCTCCTGCCTGAAATTTGAGTAAACACACATGGAGATATGTCGAAAATACAAACAAAAAAAGTAGTTTTCTTTTGTGACAAATATGTCAATTCAACCGTTATGGTTGACTCATTTTATTGAAATTCTATAGGTTCTTGAATTCCAACTCACAATATTGATTGTTGGCGCGTTTTCTTATAAGGCCCATTTTAGACCCCAAATTTCCTCTAATGCATCCCTGATATACTCATCCCTAACCCTATTCCATTAGTATACCCCTTGACCCTTATCACCCATGAACATGCCATGGAACCAAACACACTAATCCCCTTACATGTTGTAACAATAAAGATATTAACCCCCATACACCATCAACAAATGTCATTAATCATACCATTGACCATGGATGGTCAATGTTGACCACAACAACTATGATCCCTCAGACCTAGATGATAATTTTTACCCTATATTAACTACTAAGACCTTATATGTCCCCTTGTGACCTCATATTGGCACTAAACCCCATATGAACACATATTAACAGTAACCCTTAAGACCCCATATGAACACATATTCATGCTAATGTCTTATACATCACCTCTTTCAACTAAGTAATTTTACTCTCTAATTATTAATCTTATTATGACTCTAGTTATGCCCGTTAGAGAAAAATAACCTTCTCCATAGACTTCTTCTCCTACCTATGGATTTGGCTATGATATCATGAGTATACAGGTCTAAATTTCATCCTATTCATCCTTGTGAGTCACCCTAGATCTTCCTCCTAAGCTCCTAGGGGCCGATAGTGCTATTTATAGGCCTTATACCATTAATAGAACTTATGAAGTCTATTTTTGGCATATTAAGGTGAATTACTTCAATTAAAAATTATTTTCCTTGATTTTAGGGTTCCACAATTCAATTTAAAGCTATGGAGTGAAAATGGGGAATTTACTCCATTGTTAAGGGACTCCAAGCACCTATTTTTATTTCTATTATGAGACATGAGCACCCTTGAGTATTTTTAAAAATATTGCTCACATGCATGCTTTAATAATTCAATTGTCCCTTTATTTTTAGTTTATGAGTCCATTTAGGTTAGTTATGAGGTTGTTAACTCACCTCTAAGATATTGCATTTCTACTACAGGGAATTTTATCTCTAGTTAAGCCTAGCTAGGTTCTCATGCACACCAATTCGAATTTCCTTTCTCACCAATTCAATTTTTCTATATGTAATGATTCATTCATTTTTGTAATGATGATGTCATATAACAATTTCACATGTTATTGATCTATTTCTTTTGTGTAATGGCTAATGTTTAGCACATTTATTGCATGGATTTGTTAGATTGTTGATCTCTTGCATATTATTGCTATATTTCTTAGTATCTAGATCTACATGCTCAAATTCTACATGGTATCAAAGGTGCAATGGTGCTAAACAAATTGGTGTACTAGTTTTTACAGGGATGAAGCTACATGGTTGATTCAAGAAATTAATTTGTAGCCACCAAGAAGTGTATTTTCAACCATGGATCTTTGTCTCCAACATATTCAACTATTTTGAATGGAACTCAAGAGTAGAATGCTCTTGAGGAATAAGGGTCTCTACCAGATCATAATGGACACCGAGATAGAGCCAAATTCAATAGTGGAGAAGTCCAAATACAATGAATATGATGGATGACGAATTCAATATGATTTTTTTATTCAATTTCTCTAGACACAATCTACCACATCAAATCCAAGAGGGATCCAAATCAATTATGGATCACACTGTCCACCCTCTTTAGAACACAAGATGAAATGAGGGGCCATAAATTAGAGGTAGAACTAATGAATTTGAGACCAAGTGAATTCGACCCCATAATTTTTTTTTCACAAAATCCAAAACAGTTATATTGTAGTTGAATACATGTAATATTGAGAAGAATGGTACAAAAATGATCCTCTCAATTATTTAGAAATTGGGTCTAGATTATAGTGTGTTTGTTTCCTCATTCAACCAGATAGACCCTTGTATCCTCCTACAAAATGCAACATTAGGATGCATTTTCTTCCTCGATACTTTAAGATAAATATAATTTCTCCCAAATGGGCCTCCAAGAGACCTCAAAGGTGTAGTCACTTGCATTAATGAGAGGAACACAAGCACAAACAAGAAAATCCCCCCATACAACAGAAAAAATGAGCAAAAACCAAGAATTTCTCATCAGAATTCCAAATTCGATGATGGAAAGAAAACACAAGAGCATCCATGGTGTACTTATTGCAATAAAGGACCACATAAAGAATAATATTGTAGATACATTTTTTTTAATAGAAGGAAAAGGAGGAGCACAATAAGCAATATGCCACACCAAAGAATACTAATTGCATGTATGAATTTAAACAAATTTATGCTCCATGCATCCTTGATTCATAAGATTCCAAACATATTTTTTGTGATGACATATTCACATGCAAAGAGCCTTGTATAAAACCTACTACTTTAGGATATTGTGATGTCCCCGAACCTTGAGATAAGGCCAAATGTGCTAAATTAAGACTAACTAAGGTTTAAGAACAATGGATATAGATAAATTACTATTGATCTGACTAACCATTCACCCAAATAAATTAAATTCTAGAGATTCAATTATAACTAAAGTTTGCGACACTTAATTATTTAATTATGCCACTTAATTAAATAATTAATTGTGACACTCGATTAATAATTTCCAAAGTGCAAGCTAAAGGTCATAACTAAAACAAGAGCGTCAATAATACATGCTAAACATCATATTCGTTTTGAATAACTAATTTATGTATTTTGGGTTTGTTTGATAGCATAGTTTATAAATAACCAAGTATTGATGCCATTGATTATTTGAAAATTAATCTACTTTTTCAGTGTTATTATGTGTGTGCTGTTAGTGACCATAAAATTAAGGAAAACCACATATCATGGAGCATACATAGGATGAAATATACAACCACATTGAAACCATAGCAAACAAGAACACCGGCTGCAACTACAGCCCTTAAAATCGGCTCCCGATGACTGTCCCCTACAGTCATCTCTCACTAATAAAAATCAGATCGTATGGCTGCCACCCTCCATCCATCGATTAATTTTACATATAGAATACCTCTCTCATCCTCAAATCTGTAACTAAGAACAATTATGCAACCAAATGATTTACAATAAAATGACAGGTGCGTTCATCTCGGCACTAGAAAGCTATAAGACCAAAACAAACATATATTGGTCATCCATAAATCTTTTTCAATGAAACAAAAGGTGTTGCTTACTAGAAAAGCTGCTAGAGGCACAATGGAACATGTCTCACAACCCATAAATGAGAATAGATGGTCGAACTAGATCATATGGTTTCTCCCCTCTCAATAAAATAGAGCCAAAATTACAATTTCTGGTTATGAAGAAGAAGAATAAAAAGAAGGTAACGAGATAGAAACTAAATTCCATGAGATTCATCCTTCCTCCATGTAGATCCTGACATTCAATACATGAACTCTCAAACAACCAATCATCCATAATTGCACATATACCAAATAAAATAATGTAATGAAAACACAACATAAGAGAAATACTTATCTCAAAATATAAGCAACTGGCTACAGCAGGATAACTTTCCTGCCAGCCGTAGACACCGTCAAGCCTTCCTCCCTTGAACAGGTCACCCTCGAGCTGATACCATGGATCCACGGGTAGATTATCTCTTAGTCTCACTACTCTCGAAACTACCTCTTTCGAGAGACACAATGCTTCCCACCACTACTTTCTTGTTTGTCTCCATTGCCTATGGGATATGACTTAGCTCGCCATTCCCATTTCCTGGATTCCTGTACAAGAACCTGGACTAGTAGAGTGATATAATGGAAGCAAATGGAAAAAATAGACTCCCTCCAAGTCTCAACACACTCTCAATAATATTAACCTTCCCAACATAGGTAGATAGCATAAATTACATGGTCTAAAGCTCAAGATTAACTTCAACAAGGAGATGGCATATGGATTCATAGCATAAGGAGGACCATTCTAACCCAAATGGATTAACCCAAATTAGAGATAAGCAAGGTTTAAACTTCATCATGGAGAATTAACTTGAATTAGTGGAGTGGTGGCTTAGTGAAAAGATTCCCTTTCCTAAATTAGCACCATGAGGAGGAGTTACCCAAAAACTAAGGAGTGGAGCCATGAAGAGCACATGGAGGCACACTAATGCATAAAGGGGGTTACAAAACATAAAGGAGGTCGAAATAGGTGAGATAGGGCATCCAATGGGGTCATAAATATCATGAAAGCACAAAAATAGGATCATCAATGCATGGTGTAAGAGTGGAAGCTAGAAAATAGCTTACAATCCTAAAAACTAGGAAAGGGCTCATAAATGACCATAAATACATAAATGCGAGGGAATATTTTCCCAAGTAGGGATCCCTATGCAACATGGACCCACTAAGGTGTGCACAATATGCAAAAATATCTCCATAGTCCATAATTATTGAGAATAGGGTTCATTGTACAAGGTTTGGGTGACAAACATTATAAATCTCACCAAGGTGCAAATATGAATTGGGATGGACAAAGTTAAGTTAACAATAAGTTATAAGGTGCTAGGGATTTCCCCATCCCCCCTCACTTTGTGGAATCCATGGTCCCCCATACTCTTTTAGTTTCCTTTGCTGAGCCAATTGTTTATTTAATCAATCATTAACAACATTCAAAGATAATGAAGATTCTAGTAATAACATTAACATTAATAATAAATCCAAAGTACAAAGTCATGTTATCAAACATTAATAATAAGTCCTTAATTAAATTCATCATGAAAAGGATCAAAATTCCACAATCATATAAAATATCATAAGTCCATAATGCAAGAGAACATAAGTCACATGAAGGATCATAAGTTTGGCGCTTAACAACTATGGTATTACATATCCCCCCCTCTTAAACAATGCATCGTCCTCGATACATATTACATACATGCTGCAAAATTTCAAAATAGATGAGGGTATGCTTCCCTTATGGTATCCTTCAGCTCCCAAGTGGAATCCTCAGGACTGTAATGGGGCCATTGGAACTTTACCTTCCCAATTTCTCGATTCCAAAGCAGCTTGACCTTGCTGCCCAAAATGGCAACAGGTTGTACCAAAAAATCCCCTTCCGGTTCCACCTAGATCATAATCCATTCAATCACATGATTAGTACCATGTTCATACATACATACATACATACATACATATATATATCAATAAAGAAAATAGAAGCACTCTAATTACGTGGATCACATTCCAACCAATTACATGGTTAGTACCATGTATATAATTTTTGAATAAAGACACATGAAACACATTATGTACTCTAATGCAAGTGGGCAGGGACAACTCATAAGCAACAGATCCTATCTTAGGTAAGACCTCAAAAGGTCCACAATATTTGGCAGCTAGCTTGGAGCAATTTCCCAAGTTTAAGGAACTCTTCTTGGGTCTGAATTTTGAA
Source organism: Pseudotsuga menziesii (assembly GCA_001517045.1). Classification (NCBI taxonomy): domain Eukaryota; kingdom Viridiplantae; phylum Streptophyta; class Pinopsida; order Pinales; family Pinaceae; genus Pseudotsuga; species Pseudotsuga menziesii. The sequence continues at coordinate 127,719 of LPNX010879504.1, read as the reverse complement.
AACACATGATCCCCAACTTGAAATTGTCTGGCGGTCCTATTCTGATCTGCATAAATTTTCTGCTTGTCTTGAGATACCTTTAGATCCTACTTTATCTTAACCATTTGATCCTCTATATCCTTTAATAATTCTGGTCCAACAATGACTATATCCGTTGGGTTATCCCAACTGATGGGAGTATTACACTTCCTTCCATACATGGCCTCGAAAGGACTCATCTTCAAAGAGGAATGATATCCATTATTATAAGAAAATTCCACCAAGTGTAAATAATCTTCCCACTTAGATGGCTGATCCATCACATACATCCTTAACATATCTTCAATTACTTGGTTAAATCTTTCTGTTTTTCCATCTGTCTGAGGGTGGTATGATGTACTCATGTTTAGACTTGTACCAAACCCTTCGAACAATCCTTTCAAAAAGTTAGAATTGAATTTTGAATCTCTGTCTGATACTATAGCCTTCGGAATACCATGCAATTTGACTACTTCTTTCATGTAAATATTTTCAATGTTAGCTACTTTGTGAGTTGTCTTTACTGGAATGAAGTGTGCTGCCTTAGTCAACTTATCTACCACAACCATGATCGCATCATTTTGCAATCTCATCTTCGGTAACTTGGTGATGAAATCCATCATCACTACATCCCATTTCCATTCTGGTATAGGCAAGGGTTGCAACAACCTCGCTGGATGTCGATGCTCAACTTTAACTTTTTGACATTCCATGCACCTAGCTATATATTTTGCAACATCATTCTTCATCCCTGGCCAATAGTATTGTTTCCTTACTACTGCTACTATTTTCTGATAACTTGAATGTCGAAAATGAGGGACATCATGTGTTTCCTTCATAAACACCTTCCTTATATCTCCAACATTAGGCACATAAACTCTATCTTTGTGCATGAGTATCCCATTTTATTTAAACTTCTATTTATCAAATTTCTATGGAATCTTCTATTGTTTCAACCCTTCTTTCACCTGCTGATAAATTTCATTAGTAACACTAGCTTCAATGATCTTATCCTTCAAAACTGATGTGCTAGTGCTGATAGCTACTACATGCATCACATGCATATTCCTACTAAGTGCATCAGCTACTTTATTTTCTTTACCTTTGATATGCTTGATGTCAAAGTCATATTCACATAATAACTCCATCCACCTCCTTTGTCTTGCATTCAAATTAGGCTGCTCAAACAAGTATTTTAACCAATCATGGTCAGTTCTCAACTATAAATTTTTACCCATTAGATAAAGTCTCCACATCTTCAAAGCATGGATGATAGCTGCAAGCTCTAAGTCATGGGCGGCATAGTTCTACTCATGTTCCTTCAAATTTCTAGATTCATAACTGATCACATGCCCATCCTGCATTAATACTCCACCAATGCCTTGTTTGCATGCATCCGTGCATACAACAAAGTTTCCTTCGGGGTCCATAATTTTTAGCACTGGTGCACTGGTAAGCATTTCCTTAAGTTTTTGAAAATTATCTTCACACTTAGAAGTCCAATCAAACTTCACACCTTCCTTTTTCAAATATGTCATAGGATGAGCCAACTTCGAGAGGGCCTTCGATGAACCTTCGGTAGTATCCAGCTAACCCCATGAAGGATCTAACTTTGGATACATTCTTAGGTGTTTTCCAATCCATAATGGATCTTATCTTCTCAGGATCTACTGTAACACCTTCTTCATATATGATATGCCCTAGGTAGTGGATTCTTCCTTGATAAAATGAACACTTGCTTAATTTGGCATACAATTGCTATTCTCTAAGCACTTGCATTACTAGTCTTAGACGTTCTTCATGCTATTCCTTTGTCTTGGAATAGATAAGGATATCATCCAAGAATACAATCACAAACTTATCTAAGTACTTTTTGAAGACTCCATTCATTAAATACATGAATATTGTAGGTGCATTTGTTAAACCAAAAGGTACTACTGTGAACTCATAGTGTCCATAACTATTTTTGAATGCTGTCTTATGGATATCCTCATTCTTAATTCTAATTTGGTGGTATCCCAACCTCAAATCTATTTTTTAAAACACCTTGGCTCCTCTCAATTGATAAAAAAAGTCATCAATTCTTGGTAAGGGGTACTTGTTTTTAACCGTTGCTTTGTTCAATTGTCTATAATCTATGCAAAGTCTTAGAGTTCCATCTTTCTTCTTCACAAATAACACAGGAGCTCGCCAAGGTGAAACACTGGGACTTATTTAACCCTTCTTTAGTATCTCTTCTAACTGCATTTGTAATTCCTTTAACTCTGGAGCACTCATTCTATAAGGTGCTTTATATGAAGGTACTGTTCTCGGTACCAAGTCGATACAAAAATCAATGTCCCTCTTAGGAGGTATTCCTGGTGGTTCTTGAAATATATCTACACAATTTTGTAGTATTGTATAATCCTGCAACTCTGTCTCTTTTCATTCTTTTGACTCTTCCACATGAATTGCATATAATTGGAATCCCTTTCTAATACATTTCTTCAATTGTAGAGTTGTGATCTGCCTCACGGATATGGGTCTAGGTATTCCTTTTATTGTCACTTGGTTCCCTTCTCCATCCAAACAAGTATAAGTTTTATTATGACAATCCAAAACTGCATGGTGTGCATCCAACCAATCCCTTCCAATCAATACATCATATGAGCCCAAGGGTATGCTGTTTAAGTCTTCAAAGGTTTTCATTCCATTCATTTTTAAAGGACACACTTTTACAAATTCAATGATTTTCCTCTTGGCTCTTGTAGCTAGCTACACTAGACTTGCTTTTTTTTTCAAGTTTAATTTTCTTTAAATGACATTTCTCAACAAGATTAGGTGAAATGTAACTATTTCTATCTCTCGAATCAATCAAAATAGTTATGGTTTTATTAGCAATCTTACCTGCTACTTCAATCATTCAAGATTGGTGGCCAACTTGCCTCCCATCTAGGGCTGCATAGATCCTTTGAAAACTTCCACCTACATCTCCAACATTTGAAGCCTCTTGAATGTTGTTATTTTTCTTAAGTGGGCACTTACTAGAAAAGTGATTTTCCTTTCATATCCAACATTCCACAGGTGGTATTTTCCCTGAAGTATCTTCCTTTGACTGTTGTTGCTGGTAAGAATTATTGTTTTTTAACTTTGAAGGATTGAAACCTTTCTTTCTCTGCTCCTTCTTGTTATTCTTCATATCCTTCCAATTCTTCTGATATGGGGCCTTGCTCTTATTTTGTTCATATAAGTGTTTTCCCTTCTAGATGGCATCCTTAAGGTTCTTTGGTCTATCATATTGGATTTTATCTCTATAAGATTCAGGAAGTCCACTTAGGAACCTTTGAATGTTTACCTTCTCATATTTGATGAAGTCCGCATAGTTCAAAAGTTCTAGAAACTTTTTCTCATAGGCCTCCATAGTCATGCTTCCCAACTTAAGCTCAAAGAATTCCTCCATATTCTTGTCATAGTAGGGCTCAGAGAGGTATTCTTTCTGAAAGTATTTCTTAAACTTCCTCCAAGATATTTTTTCTTCATCGATGTCTTTCAACTTAACCAGTTGATCCCACCAGATAGTTTCTTTACCTTGCAGATGGTATATGGCTACTTTTTCCTCCATATTAGGTGTATACTGATGTAAGTGGAAGAATTTCCTAATTCTTATCAACCATGCTTCGACATCTTCTCCTTGATTTACTTCTCCATCAAAAGTTGGGGGCTTGATTCTTCTCAACTCTCCTACTAGTTCATCTCGGGTAAACCTCCTCTTCTTGTATCTCACTGGAGATATTTTAGGACTGCTCTCTGTATTGCTTGATACATACCCCTTCTTTCTCTCAGAGTGATAAGGTCTCCTTGAAGATGATATAGACCTCACTTAACCTATTTTATGACTCTTTTTAGCGGATATTTGGATGCTCTTTAATGATTTTATATCATTCATAATCTGCTCTTGGGTATGAATTATTCTTTCATTATCCTCTCTACACTTCCTCAGTGAATCCTACAATCTTAATGGTTCACTGCTCATCTTATGTATGGTTTACCTTCTTCCCTCAACAAACTCCTCTTCAGGACTATATGGTCTCCGTCCTTCCTCAATATCCATCCCCAATCTCTGATTTCCTACTGTTGAAATTTTACTTGTTGAATACTTAGTCTTCACATGTTTGATTAAAATATCAGTTGTAGTAGTCATATCGCTTGCTCAATCAATCGTTGGGAACTGCAATGTGTTCATTAATAACATTCTGTTAGTAGACTACACATTCGTATAAGTTCATTATTATTAAAAAAAACACTTTTCTTCTTGTTTATAAAGTAACTAGCCAACATTTCTAAGTTACAATCTACTTAGTTGGACAAGGGGTGGGGTATAAATCCTTCCAAGATTTCTCCTTACCGCATGATATTCAGGTCCATACCCATCCCAATCTAAAAGTTTAATTAACTAACTCACATGTGAAATTATATTACGGTGCATGCATCCAAGCTATCTAATGCAAGTGCATGCTTACAAGGTGATTTGAAACTTCACAGAAGGCCCAATAGCCACTGTGTTGAAACCTTAAGATCTGATACCACTTGTGATGTTTCCAAACCTTGAGATAAGGACCAAGGTGATAAATTAAGATTAAATAAGATTTAAGAACAATGTATATATATATATATATATAAATTACTATTGATCTGACTAACCATTCACCCAAATAAATTAAATTCTAGAGATTCAATAACTAAAGTTTGCGACACTTAATTATTTAATTACGCCACTTAATTAAATAATTAATTGTGACACTTGATTAATAATTTCCAAAGTGCAAGCTAAAGGTCATAATTGAAACAAGAACATCAATAATACATTCTAAACATCATATTCGTTGTGAATAACTAATTTATCTATTTTTGGTTTGTTTGATAGCATATTTTATAAATAACTAAGTATTGATGTCATTGATTATTTGAAAATTAATCTACTTTTTTGGTGTTATTATGTGTGTGCTGTTAGTGACCATAACAAGTAAGGAAAAAAACATATCATGGAGCATGAATATGCTTCAATCTACAACCACATCGAAACCATAGCAAACAAGAACACCAGCTGCAACTACAACCCTCAAAATCGGCTCTCGATGACTGTCCCCTATAGTCATCTCTCACTAATAAAAATCAGATCGTATGGCTGCCACCCTCTAGCCGTCGATTAATTTTACATATAGAATATATATCTCATCCTTATATCTGCAACTAAGAACAATTATGCAACCAAATGATTTACAATAAAATGACAGGTGCGTTCATCTCGACACCGGAAAGCTATCGGACCAAAACAAACATATCTTGGTCATACGAAAATATTTTTCAATGAAATGAAAGGTGTTGTTTACTGAAAATGCTACTCCAGACTCAATGGAACATGTATAACAATCTAGAAATGAGCATAGATGCTCGAACCAGATCATATGGTTACAATTTCTGGTTATGAAGAAGAAGAATAGAAAGAAGGCAATGAGAATAGAAACTAAATTCCATGAGATTCATCCTTCCTCCATGCAGATCCTAACATTCAATACATGAACACTCAAACAAACAATCAGCCATCATTTCACATATACCAAATAAAATAATGTAATGAAAACACAACATAAGAGAAATACTTATCTCAAAATATAAGCAACTGGCTGCAGCAGGACAACTTTCCTCCCAGCCGAAGAAACTATCAAGCCTTCCCCACTTGAATAGGTCACCCCCAAGCTGATACCATGGATCCATGGGTATATTCTCTCGTAATATCACTACTCTCGAAACTACCTCTTTCGAGAGACACAATGCTTCCCACTACTACTTTCTTTTCTGTCTACACTGTTTATGGGATGTCACCTAGCTCACCATTCCCATTTCCTGGCTTCCTGTGTGAGAACCTGGACTATTAGAGTGATATAATGAAATAAAAGGGAAAAAATAGACTCCCTCTAATTCTCAACACATTCTCAATAATATTAACCTTTCCAACACAGGTAGATAGCATAAATCACATGGTCTAAAGCTCAAGATTAACTTCAACAAGGAGATGGCATATGGATTGATAGCATAAGGAGGACCATTCTAACCCAAATAGATCAGCCCAAATTAGAGATAAGTAAGGTTTAAAATTCATCATGGAGAATTAACTTGAATTAGTGGAGTGGTGGCTTAGTGAAAATATTCCCTTTCCCGAATTAGCACCATGAGGAGGAGTTACCCAAAAACTAAGGAGTGGAGCCATGAAGAGAACATGGAGGCACACTAATGCATAAAGGGGGTTACAAAACATAAAGGAGGTTGAAATAGGTGAGAGAGGGCATCCAATGGGGTGATAAATATCATGGAAGCACAAAAATAGGATCATCAATGCATGGTGTAAGAGTGGAAGCTATAAAATAGCTTACAATCCTAAAAACTAGGAAAGGGCTCATAAATGATTATAAACACATAAATGTGCGGGAATATTTTCCCAAGGAGGGATCCCTATGCAACATGGTCCCACTAAGGTGTGCACAATATGCAAAAATATCTCCATTGTCCATAATTATTGAGAATAGGGTTGGCTGGACAAGGTTTTGGGTGACGAACATTATTAATCTTTCCAAGGTGCAAATATGAATTGGGATGGAAAAATTTAAGTCAAAAATAAGTTATAAGGTGCTAGGGATGTCCCCATTCCTCCTCACTTTGTGGAATCCATGGTCCCCCATACTCTTTCAGTTTCCTTTGCTGAGCCAATTGTTTATTTAATCAATCATTAACAACATTCAAAGATAACAGAGATTCTAGTAATAACATTAACATTAATAATAACACCAAAGTACAAATTCATGTTATCAAACATTAATAATAAGTCCTTAATTGAATTCATCATGAAAAGGAGCAAAATTCCAGAATCATATAAAATATCATAAGTCCATAATGCAAGAGAACATAAGTCACATGAAGGATCATAAGTCCAGGGCTTAACAACAAGGGTATTATAGAGATGCACCAGTTTGAAGATCAACCACTCAACTTAGGAAGACATTTTCACATGCCCATAATAAGAGGTGATCAACAATCTTTCACTATGCATTAGATAACTTGTTCAAGATAAAGTTCCTAAAGATAATTAATTAGTACAAAAAAATCAAACACATAAGGAATAACTTGTCGCAAATCATTTTTTTTATTGAAAAATACCTCCAGAATGTCTTTTCATATTCATGATCTACAACTTTTGCTCCTACAATTCACATAGGACCACATAAAATATCCAAGGGGTTTCCTCCATTTAAAGCAAGGAGTGGTCAATAAATATCATTAAAAGGATTCAAAGGGTTTTAATCTTGTGAATGCACTCACATGCATTCCAAGAGAAGGATGAGTTCACAAAAAACGAGTAGAATTTGGGCAGATAAATGACTAGGTGACTAAAAACGTTAGTCATGACATTGTTTTTAAGCTAAATACTACTAAATTTGAGCAAACCACTGAAAATGACTAAATTAAATGACTAATTTAGTCACGAGATAAAAAAATACCACTAGATATCAAGTGACACAACTAAAAATAACTTCAAAAATGACTAATTTAGTTTAGGGATAAAAATTGCGACTACATAATAACTACAACTAGATTAATGTCAATTAGTCCAAACATGGAGATGTCTTTATATGGTTTCGACTAAACACATATTTTCATATACTTTACATATATCTAGTTTATAAGTTAGAACATAATCAAGCCTTGAATCAATATAATATATAAAAAGGACCTAAAAAGGGCATTTGAATCCATGTGCAACGCTAAAATTTACAAAATAGTAAAGGGGTCTTTGAATCTATCTGCATTGTCAAAATTTATGAAATCATAGAGTGGGGATTAGGGGGTCTTTGAATCCATATACAATGTTAACATTTATGAAATATTAAAATGGGGTTCTCTGAATCCATTTGCGACATTGAAATTTATGAAATTGTAAAATGGGGGTCTCTAAATCCATCTGCAATGTTAAAATTTTCCAAATTGTAAATTTTCTTTGTCAAAATTGCAATTATTCATTGTTATATTTCATCAAATAAATTAACAAAAAGGAAAGAATGCTCCATGATATTTATCCCGGTCCATCTACTTAGCTATAGAGCACCTCAGTACTCTCAGTGCAATAGCTAGACTAGTCAGAAATTGAAACCTCAATTTATAATATTTAGTTATGATATATATTATACTTAGTTTGTAATATTAATATATTATAGTTATATATATTACAATAATCAATATAAATCATATGTTATGTATAAGTTAATATATAGTATATAAGTTAATACTATATAGTTAATATATAATATTATAATTGATATATAGTATATTGATTGATAATATATAATATGCTAATATATTGATCACATATAGTTAATATACTAATATATACAAGATCCACAAGGTGACAATGTCCCTGACATTTCCACTTATTGTTGCAAGAACAACAAGAAGTTATTATCTAATAAGACAAACTATTGTGCAAGGTCTTGAGAAATTGTCTAGCATGATTAAGGTTTACTCACTAACTTGGTATTTTCAAAAGAAAGTTGTGGAATCCAAAAAATTTAAATTTGGGGGTATACTATGTAATGCTTTAGTATATAATTTGATCACTTAAAATATTAATAATACTAATCTTAAAAATGATTAAGGTTTAAAAAATATTATGCTCTACATTACTAAAAATATAAAAAATACTAAAAATACATAATTTCAATATTTAGATTTTAACATCCTCGATAATCCTCAACCCACTTGTCCATTTCCATCTTATGTTTTATTTACGTTTATTCATCTTCACATTGGAAATAATGATTTTGTAGTCAGAGGGCTCGTAGAATTAAATGAGAGGAGGCGCTCTTCCACGCAAAGTCTTTGTTTTATTGGAATTTTCTCAAAGCTAATGTCAACTATGGAGAGGATGTCACCATATTAAATGTCCAGTAACATCCAACACTTATGTAATCAATATATTTGTAGAAGCTGACCTTAATCTTTGGAGTTCCCAAAGTAGACCCAATAACAATGTAAACAATTTATAAAAACAATTTAGTATTGATAAATCCAAATACATGTTAGCTTTAGGATTAGTCTAGTGGGCTTGCTCATAATTGGAGATCTGAACTTTGTCCCTCGTAAAGTGAGAAATTTGTTGATTGATTTATGCATAGAACAGTTACATCAGAGGAATTTTTGCATGGTTATATACACATCTCTGTATTAGAAAAAATAATTCCAAACACATTATTGGTTTGATTCCTCGCAAATCTTTAATTACTGCAAAATGATGTGGTTAGGATCAAACCTCCTCATACGCCTTAATCTTCCAAATTAAGCCGCTTCTTCCTCAAAATTACAACTTGGTAAACTTAATATTTTTCATTATCAATTGTTTCTGGTCAATAAACATGGTCTGCTCGAGTGCAGAACAGACAAAGAGAAGAATATATTCATGCATGGTCAAACCTAGTTCGTTGTTTCCTTTATGGAGGAGTATAGTAGACCATGAACCAATCCCTTTTCATTTTAAAAAATGATTAGAAGGTTTTTTGCATCGATGGGGACAAACCAACATACCAGACTTTCTTTTAGGGGAATGAGCCTAGATAAATCCCTTTTACCTAGATATTCCAACAAATATGAATAATTACAATGGATGCAAATTACAATCAAGCAAATTACAAAATACAAATTATATAATAAGTGTAACATATCACATCATAGTGTGTATCTAGCATATAAAGTTTTGTAATGAATTTCAAGACTCGTTAGACAATACTTCATCTAGAAAATTGGGATCCAAGTTACTGCTTGAGCAAATCGAAGTCTGCACTTCAAACTTAAGCTTAATATACTACTTAAGTTGTGCTATGAAAAATTGATATGTGTAGACATCAATATATAAATTCTTGACAAGGAGGATTCAAGATGCCATGACTTGTTAAATTATGGAAAGAAAAAATATCTTGCATGGATGCACATGCTATTCTCTACAATACCCAAAGGATTGGAACCAATAGAAAATATGTTTTCATAGAACATAACTAGTAAAGGAACAACATTAATTAAATGGGTAGTATATGCTCTAAAATATGAGGTTATAGATATGAGGGATACACCAGTGGGCATACAAGAACATTCATTTGTGCACCAGGTTATGAAGTTTCATAATAGATATATGGAATTTCATGTGGAGCATGTATTTGAAAACAATAAATGATTTCTCAATGCTCTAGGGAACGTATTTGATGTAATATGCAATGATAAAGTTGCAGGAATAACATGTGCAGAGTTACTGGCTACATTTTGTAATACTGTGCTTAAAAGTGGTTCCTCGGAAATATGTTGGAGGATCAAATGGATTCTGAGCTAGAAAAAAAAGGTTAACCTTGTAGGGTATCTCGATGTGATAGATATATTTTCTGAATTTTACAGTAAAACACTTGCTAATAGATCGTTGTTCAATATAGATGCAACCAAAAGTAAGGAGTGGAGGTTTCTGTCAAAAATGAAGCTTCACTATGATGTACTGGATACATCAAACATGGAATTCATGCTTAAATAAAAAACCAAATTATAAAATAAATTTGGAAATTATCTTAAACATTTCATTTTAAAGGACAAACAAAGTACCAATATAGTGTGATAAGGAGTTTAAAAATCTTAAGAATGTATATAATAATGATAACCCAAAAGAAAAGTTTAATATAAACTAAAACACCTCCAACTACCTATTCGCCAGATAACAATTAATGGGTAGACACCCATCTTATAGCAACCAAAGGGAGACATTTAGAATGGTAAATGTCTCAATATATACTAAGAGAATTCGTGATGAGGCTATCCCTCTTCAAATAGGGTTTCCAAATCAAGCCTAACCAAATCAACCTACCTGTAACCACGCCTACATTTAAAGTATTACTTATTGGGGCCATCATGGGAGGCTTACACAGTGAAAGATGCCAAAAAAGGTTTTAAACTAAAGGTAATGAAATGAAAAAACAAACAAAATGAGTGTTAAATTGTAAACTTACCCTACTCGGAAGTTTAATAAATTCTAGGGTAGCATTCTCATGGCTCTTTGTCCTTGTCTACATGAACATTAAAAATTAAATACTAGTATGAGAATCAAACATTAGTACAAGTATACTATAATAGAAGCCACATGAAATATATGTGTTGATTGTGCCTTTAAAAGAATATCGCTTAAAATAGACAAGATGAGACTATGACATCCATGGGTATAGGAACTTTTCTTACCAATAAATAATGACGCTTCCAACCACACTGCTCCTCGTCATTGGATAAACCCGATAATTGTGTAACTGTAGTCGGATAAAACTAGTAACTGTGTAATATAAGGACCCTTACAACTGAGCATAAGCGTCAAACTCCCAAACCTAATAAGTTTTGGTAGCTTGACATTTTTGAAGGACGATCGTGGAAACCTACTAGAAATATATGGAAACCTTGCTTTGTGGGAATGAACTTAGTATGTAATTCCTTCGAGGGTAAGTCATAAGATGAATTAACCCTATCAAATATATCATAAATTAAGAATATTATCCATTCTCTACATATTTAGTCTTAGGAATTTAAAGGAGGATACATAAACTGTGTATAAAAAACCATAACAATGAATTAAGTGATTTAATTTAAGTAATAATTATAAGTAAATAATTTATCTAAGCACAAGGATAACTCTCATCCATTTAATGTGGAAGCTATGTTGAGAGACTTTGAGTAACGAGGTGCATTTGCAGAGCCTTAAGACTTAGTGATTAAGGACCAAATCTCAACATCGATAGGGAATTTCTTTTTCCAAGTGTTTCCAAGAAATATTGATATGTCAAAACCTCCATCCACTTGATTAAATCCATCATTGTATATACTGATAATGACTCCATACGAGCGATGTGGTGTATTTTCCTCTACCTCCAATGAAACCTTTGCCTCTGGCTTTAGGAGATATCTTTGTACCAGAGAGTTCAGTTCTTGTCCTTTTTTTGTACAACTGTCTGAAAATATTCGGCAATTTGTTATTTTTGAATCCCTTCACTCTTGATTATTTTTTGGGAGATTTAAACTAAAGTTTGCAAATACACCTCACAAAGGAAGATATGGAAGTCAAATAGATGGAAAAAATTAAATCCAAAGAACTTCAAAAGAAATGCTTTCACCGAAAGATTCATGAGTTTTAAAGCCATTAATATATGCAGTATTAAGGACTACAAAGGGAAAACATAAAGCCAATGAACCCAAAAAAAAAACACTTTTAAAGTAAGATTCATGGGGTTCAAATCATGATATACGTTACAGAAAAATTTAGGTAATTGGACGTTATCAAACCTTCTAATTCAGATCATGAATCAATTATTTTTCTACACTATATTTATTTTCTTACAAACTTATGTAAGTCATAACTTTGGATTCTGCACCAGTTGTTTGAATTATGGGCATGTGATAGGAAAATTCCATTGCCAAGAAATATTACATGTGGCATGTGCGGTTTTTGGTCATCATTATAACTAGTTATCTTATGGTATGGAAAATCTAGCCTTTGTCAGCATTACACAAAGAAAAAATGTTTCACTTTTGTAACCTAAGATATTCTAATTTCTAAGAGTCACATTTTGAATATCAGACCCTATGGAAGACCAACAACTGTTAAGAGTGCTTATCTCATATAGTATTCTATGGGATGGAGCACATACAACATATATGGGTGCCTTATGTTACATAAGCAACCGATCTGATATGTAGATGAGGGTGCAAAATTAAGAAGACCAGATATGTCTTTAGTTGATCCGATATGTATATGAGGGTGCAACATTAAGAAGGTCAGATAAAATAAAAATAAATTTGGTTTCCAGCAGTTATGGCGCATTCTGTATATGATTTTGCAACATTAAGCAAATCATATACTACTAAAAACTCTCTCCTGTATATTATTAATCCCTCGAGGTTTTTTATGTTTCCACCTAGAAATATCAATAATAAAGAAAATGACGAGGTAAATCCCAAGCCAAATTACATCAAAATGTTCTTATTCCTAAAACCAATTTTTCACTTTTCAAATAATTTCAAAAAAAATTGTAGGATAGTAAATATAAAGTTATGGGTTGTTAGATTTATGGGTTTGTTTCAAAATGAGTTATCAAAGAAACATAAAATGCAATAAATAACAATAGAATTCTAGTGGGTAGGAAACAATGTTACACAAATTCACCACCTATGTTAACACAAAAAAGTGTTCATCTAGCTCTCCATGGTATAAAATATAACCATACATCATATTCACACCATTATTGCATTCATTTTGACCTTCACAATTGTATTTCCACTAAAAATGGTCTAAAACACCATTATTCCTTCCCATAAATGAAGGGATAGTGAGCATTTATTATGATTTATCCCCACTTTCTCCCAAAAAGGGTAAAAAACCCTAGAAATGAGAATGAGTCAAAATACCATAGATAAATAACATGGGAAATAAAATACCATGGGTTAAAAAACCCTAATACCATACTATAAATACATTATGAAGGGATCTCCCAAAACACCTTTTCATTCACTTGAGGCTACTCTGTGCCATTTTTCTCTCAGACATACCACATACTTTCCTGCCATTATTCCCATTGCCACGCCATTTCCCACGGTGTACATTGAGATCTCTCTGTACCCACTTTGGATCCATCCCCCGTTTGACAACTGTCCGTGGAGAATAGTGGAGAACCAACCCATGGAGTTGTGGAACCACTTCCGAGGATGACTATGGTGGCCCATCTTGCAGGAAAAAGGTATTTTGTTTTTCTTTTATGTAGTAGTTTAGTTTATATATGTAAAAATCCCTAATTTTTTTTATCGTTGTTTCTATTGTTGTTTAGTTTTTTTATTCCATTGAACTCTTCCTTATGCTTTGGATGAGCTAAGGTTGGTGCTTTTGCACGGAATAAGGGATAAATCCCCATTACAGTTTTGGTGACTCCACTCGGTCAATCCATTTGGATATTTGTTTTTGTAGGTTTTCTATTGGTTTGTATTCATTTTCTACCCTCAGCCACCATAGATGGGACCCCCTTGTGGTTGATACAAACCATTACTACGTCAGTGCTTGCCCCCCTAGCCATAGTCAGCTTTGTTTTTAAAAAAATTTCCTGTTCGAGTCGAGTCGCATCTATTTGACTGAAAGCCACGACCCAGTCACACCTTTCTGCCCAATAAGCATGACCTAGGTCACAAATTTATCCCCGATAAGAAAGAACTGGATTAAAACCCCATATCACTCCTATCCCGACTTTCAGAGCAACCCTAGTCTCTATTGTGACTCGATTTTGAGCGACCAAGTCATGCTTTACCATCTGTTTTATGTGACCTGTGTCCGTCGATTATTGTTCTGCTCAGATTGCGACTGTTTCTCTATTTTGTGTGATCTTGATTGTGCCTATTCTACCGATAGGTGTGATCTGCATTTTTTTAGTTTGTTTTTATGCTTCAGATCCTTGTTTCAGGCCCCTATCTGTGCCAAACCCTTATTACGACCTGTTTCTATCCATATCTGATCTTTTGCATCCCATTGGTATGTATTGAGATACCATTTTCTTGGTTGATGATCCATTCTAAGTTGAGCTTCTTGGTTGAGGCCCCATGCATGTTTGCTACGTGTGATTAGTTCCTTTTACTGCTCATTTATTTCAAGTACATTTTATTTATGGAAGAAAAATTTATTTTGTAGCATATTTACTGTTCGTTATTATTTTTATTTGCATTATATTTTGCATCCCGACAATGATATTGCTACATATTCACCATGGATTGCTAAGTTTTGTACACACATCAGTTGCACACATTTCACACCATATAAGTGAAAAGCTTGCTTCATGACCCTAAGCAAGCCTTAAGATTAACTTAATACAACCAACATTGTAACCTCATTTGAGGACAAAAAAATATTGTAGCTAATTTAGGACTTTGGGGATATGCATCCAAACAACACCCCTCTGTCACTTACATCTTGAGACATATTTGTTTTCCATTAGGGGACCAAAATCCTCTTGTACTTCTTAACATGGTCACAACCAGTTTGTCGGGAGGCCCCCTACTCTACAGAAGTAAGCCGCAAATGAAGGGGTTCTAGAATTCAAGGTGGAATACTGTACTTCATCTTGCACAGAAGGATAAACCTTCGCAGTTCTCCTCATATCGCCCAGTCGGGGGTCGAGGGCCAAAGGTATTGAGCGCTAGTAAACCAAATGGATGTGTCATGAATGAGGTAGCCTAGTTTCCATTTTTGTAGGGCTGTTTTTCCTAGAGGTCCTTCTCGATAGTGGGATTCTCTTATCCTATATTGTTCTTCCATTTCGTATTGTCTAACTAGGATTTCATTACCCTTTCGAGGATACGATGTATGAGGGGATTCCAGCTTTTAGTTAGGAGTTTGGTTGCACTTTTATCCCATATATTAGTGTGTCATTTTATTTGATAGGTAGTGCTTCTTGTTGGATTTCTGGCCACTTTGTTGTAGAATCGCCTTGTTATGATCCACTGTTATAGTTATGTTTTAGATATTGTTGTTGTCCTATGAGTCGCCATTTCATACGCTCTTCTCCTACACACTCGGTTGTAGTTAGGTTTTTGAGCTTGTGATTAATACTCTTGAGTTTTTATTCATTACAAAACACTCCATATAGTCATCATAGCTCCACCATTCCACTCACATAGGCTTATGGGGCACACCCCCCATTTCGGTCACCGTTAGATCCATATTCGACATTGTTCACCATCTTCGGAGCCACACATAGCCTCTGAGTCCAATTTGGATTCATATCAATCCAAACCCACCTTGTTCACTGCTGCATATAGCCCCATGGCTGGTGCACATCTTGATCCCTTTTAGAGAGGGATGGTTAGTAGTGGGATTATGTCCATTCCACCTATCATTACGGGTGTCGCTTCCATTGGACCAATAGGTCCTGGGCCTTTCCCCACTGCACACACTGTTGCTGGTCCGTTACCCACGATGGGTGGCCCCATGCGAGCCACCACGTTTCCGACCATTACACCATTTATACCTAGGATTAGTGGCCCTTCCACTTCAATTTCAACTATTTCTAACGTCAGAAGTCAAACTTTCATACCCCTAGTTGCACATGGGAACCACGTTCCTGCCATCGCTAGCACCATTACTATCCCTTCTCGATCCATTCACAGTTCTAGTCTACCTTTTATGGCTAGCCTTAACTTTCCAGATTTGGCACAGTTGACCAATGACCCCATCCTTCATAACCCCCAATGGCCTCCTATTCCTACCAGACTCCCATAAAAAATCCATAAGTTTGAGGGTAAGGCAGGAGAGGATCCTCAAAATCACATCATGTCATTCCATCTATGGGCTTCATCTAACATCATGATGGATGATTCTGTATGGTTGATGTTATTCCAGCGGACACTTACTCGTGCTGCGACCAAGTGGTATATCAAATTGTCTCATGACACTTACCCTAAATTTTCTTCATTAGCCTCTATGTTCATTCAATACTTCCAATTACCCGTTAGTTATGACAAGGGAGTGAGATCTTATTATCTTGTCTACAGAACACATCTATACATATCATGGATCACATCCATGAATGGCATCTTCGTCTTAGCCTATGCAATATGTAGTTAGATGATAGGATCTTCCTAGATCGGTTCTTCAAAACCTTACTCCCCCCCATAGCAAAGGAAGTTGCGTCAGAGCTCCTACAAACAGAATAGGAATCCATTATTAAGGCTCAACAGTTTGATCTTATATATTTCCAATTTGGTTACTTGTATACCATCATCCTTGATGCTTTCGTGCCAGCACCTCATCTAGTGATATGCAGGGGGCATCCGATGCTGCTGATGGAGTCATCGACTTCGTTACCCAACATCCTTAGTATTATCTGACATCTCCCATGTTTCCACCCTATTTCGGTCACACTCTAGTGTTTTCCAACCAGGTTACGCCCCTAATTATTCATGCATAACAACTCAGTCTAGAGCCACTCCTTCCTATGCGCCTCCCACACCAATTCCTCATGTTCATGGAAAAACTTGTTCGACACACTTGTGTACTAGATAAACAATTGGGTTTGCATCCCGACCAACTCTTTCAGTCTATTATACACCACTTGTGCAACTCGCTCCGGATATGACCCTGAATCCTCTTGCTCCTATAGGAAAAGTTTATGCACAACAAAATATCCCTGACCAACCCACCCCAATAACCAACAATGGCAAGTAAGGAATACAATAAATAGGAATTTAGGTAACAACCAGAATCAAGGAGGTGGCCAACAGGCCAATCCTATGAACAATAATGATGTCTACCCCCCTACACAGAATCCCCAGTATCACGTTTGACCTTGAAAGAACCCACAGTTATAGACTAACCATCCATGTACTATATGTAACACCTATGGCCATTACACTCATCAGTGTCCTCAGTTGACTCGTTTCCAACAACTACTCCAAAACGATAGTCAATGTGATCTCAACGCAGCTGCTCCGACTCAGCCAAACCCCACACAACTCGGTCCTCCACCTATGGTGATACAAAACCCCTTGCCACACAAGGGAATGGTTGTAACCCATACCTTGGCCCCACAAGCTCCCACAACCACCATTGCAACCCAAACAATTGAGGATGGTGTTCATCACCTTACGACATTATCATCCGATGTTAACCTCCAGAATTGGCGAAACTAGTATGGTTCCACCACATAAACTATTGACCCATCAACAACATCTACCTCCACCACTCCTAACATGTCTCTGCTCTTACCGAGACCCCCTACATATGGGACTGCCAAAGTCCCACGGTTCCCTATGCATCGTGTCATAAACAATGCCACTGCCAGAGCTGCCCTCAACTACAACATAGTTGACGATTTGGCCCAGTCTCCTATAGCCATTTCTGCTTTGGAAGTGCTTAAAACTTGTACTTTGCAATGTAAAGCGTTGTTTTCCATGCTAGGTGTCGTAGATCTCTCCGATTCTAGGATGATCACTTTTGACCTGGATCAAGGAGAACCCAGGATGCCATCATCTATTTCCTTCCAAGTTCCAGTCACAATTTGGAATTTGGTTATTCATAGATGCATTATTGATGACAGGGAATCCACCTATATTATGTCAACCTTTGTTTGGCAGAAACTCGGTTACCCCACCCTTCAACCTTCCACCACTACTCTCCGCACCTATGATGGCCGCTCTGCTCAGCCCCTGTTGAGTTAGCCGAAAAAATAATGTTGATTTGCATTGAGGTTGTCAATGCCCAACTTGGTTACAACCTCCTCCTAGGATGTAGCTACATGTATGCCATGTGAGCTGTGGCCTCTATAGTATTTTGACTCTTGATGTTCCCTCATGATGGGAATATTGTCAACATCAACCAACTGACGTACTATGAACAGAAGGGGATGACCACACCGGAACACGTCCTTTCGACTATCGACACTAGCATCAACAACGTGTCCATTCCATCCTTGTATTCCATTGGCTTGGGCTTGTCTTCCAATGCTTTTATGAAAAACACCTTTATGTCCTTACTACCTCCCCCTTCATCGACTGATATATCATATTTGTGCACTATCACATCTGGTAACGTCTCGACGACATTGCAACCTCAGTCACAACCTCAGCCACAATCGTCAGGGAATTATTGGGGTTCATTCCCGGTCCACATGATTCCCTTCCTTTTTCCACCATATGGAATTGTGAGAAATCCTGTCACAGTGACTCTCAACTTGCCTAATTTCAATTTGGGAAAAACTGTGTGGTACCTCGACCCACCCACCCCACCCCCAACTTCCCAAGTTGTGTTGACTCCTGTCCAGCCTATTGAGACGATGTCGTACCCACCTCCTGGCCCACCGAAGACAAATCCTCTCTCTACTCCTACCCCTCCTCCTCCAAAGAAGGTTGGGGGAAAGGAAAACAAAGAAACGACTGAACTGTACCCGACTCCTACTTATGCTTTGTGTGATGTCCAAGGCCATGTGAGACAAAAATGTCCCAAGTTTCCTCTCATTCGCACCCACATAGACATGATAGATGAGCCTGATGACACCCTAGTAGTCACTATCTCCGATCCACTAGTGGTTAAGAACAAGTCGTTGTGAACCAAACATACTTGTGTAGTTTGTGAACTATATGGTCACTATTATCACCATTTCCCAGAATTTCCTAAGTATTGATCACTACTTCGGGACCTTGAGAAACACTCCTGTAAGTTCGACATTACTGTCCTTGAGGAGATCCACCCTACGGTTTCTTCCATGGACACAACCAAAACCATTTACACGATATCTACTTCCAGTAGTCCTTTCCTATCCTCGACCATGGAAGACACACATGATCTATCCTGACGCCAATTTTGCAATGACCGAGAGATCTCTAAAACCACCACTGGTTTTACCACATTTCACTTAGTACATGGTGTGGAATTGATTCTTCCCATTGAATGCTAGATTCCCTCACCTTGACTTGTCATCAAAATTCTACCTGGTACTTAACCATTAGAACAACACATTCTTATGCTTGAATGAACCAATGAGGATCATCGTGCTTCTCTCCAAATGATTGAAGTGGATAAGACTCGGTCGAAGTCCCATTATGACTCCCATGTCCACCCATACACCTTTAGCGAGGGGGACCTTGTCCTTGTTTACAACCAAGCCCATGATAAGTTATGAAAAGGGAAGTTTGATCCCATGTGGTATGGCTTGTATGTCATCCATCAATGTCTTTACAAGGGGGCATACATCCTTGTTGACTCTGATATCCATATCTTGAAGAATCCCCACAACAGACTCTACCTCAAGCGGTTCTATGCCTGAAGTTGCGCACCATATCTACCCTTGTAGCATAGTTTTTCTTTTTTTGTTTTGCATCATTTTTACCATGAGTCAGTGACCCCCTCTAGTATTCGCTCCATGTCCAGCCATAGTGAGTCCATTGTAGCACTCTGTTGCATCCTTTGCACATGAGCAGGTGGATATAACCCATCCACCTTGCCCTTGTGCCGCTAGTACTCTACTGGAGGGTATGGTCCTGCATATGCACATGCACATAGTATGTTGTCAGTACCTATCACATGTATGATTTAGCTATGCTAGCATACCGTTAGGTCCCTATACCTGTATTGGAGGTCGAGGCATATCCAAGTCTCCCCAGTAGTCCATGGCCACATATGGATGGTCCTCTATGAGGATAGGAAGCTGCAAACACTATGCAAAAATCTCCCGGGTGAAGAGATGACCTGTACAAGACTAAATCCCTCCCTACATTCTTCAATACATTTCTCGTAAGTCACCTCGATTTGCGTGCCATCATGTGGATCACCCATTTTATGTATTGGCATATTCATGAGCCATCCACTCCATCCATACTACACAATTGGCCTTATTTTACCGCCATCCATCGTCCCGCAAGGATGCCCCATCAGTGTTTTGCATTTATTCATATTAACCATGTTCACAACATAACCTATTTCCATATATCGAACACTTCCTCCTTGCTTGACTGACCATTATAGAGTTTCTGTTAAGCTCTTTTTTGACTCCTAAAAGAACAAAAATATTGTCGAGCACACTTGCTTTCTTTCATGCTCATTAAAGTATTTGAAAGGGCATCTACATAGCCTCATTTATCTCATTTTTCAGACTACATAGATTATCATAAGAAAAGGACCACCCTGACACCTTCAAGCCAGGACTGTTTCAATATGGATATTTTATGATTGTCAAAAATTGGGACCGTACCTTACAAAAAATCTCATTGTGGGTTGTCTTTAATCTCTTTTCCATCCCTCTCATCAAGAAAATATTTTTGATCAAACTTGGTTTCATTCATGCTCATAAAAGTATTTGAACAACCATCCAGTCAGTATAGGTTTAACCATTTCTGGCTTGGTTGGACTACCAACGGTAAAGAAGTCTCCCATCCCCTAAAGGGTGGGCGAGTTATCCTTTGTACGCTTTTATCCTTTTTCTGGCTTAGGAGACTAGATACGAAAAAGATACCACACTGGAGTCTTCTTCTTGTTTTCAGACTCTAAAAATGAAAACACCATTGAGCATTTACCTTCTTGGGCTTGGTAAAAATCCACGAGATTGTAGCATATTGAGCTTACTTCTATCCCTTCTTCATGCTCCTTAAACTATGAAGAAGGCCCAAGGTGCCACCACATATGTTTTCACATTATGGCAGCTTTCCCCCATTGGGTCGCCTTTGTTCAGAGTATTATGCGATGAGTCTTCCTTGGATCCCCTGGATATCATTATTCCAGTTACCTCCTTCAATATTTCCCATTGCAGTTATCTCCTCGGTATTACAGCTATGATCCCTCTCCCATGAGTCAGTGTCATTTGTTTCCAGGTTATCCCCGTCGTCATACTCTAAACAAAGGAAGTTTGAGTCCCTTGAATTCCCTTTCCCATGTTCCCCAATTCAGTGTGTCAGTCCCCTCATTTTTCCATATATTTGGTTATCCCCCTTGTGCTTCTAGTCAAGGAAACATCATTTCCTTGATTAGTTGTAGGTTTTCCTCTGTCGACATCAACACATCTATTCCAGAGGATAGACCTAGAGGTCCCTGTATCCTGGTTTCATCCACCTCATTGATGAGTTCCTTGGACCACTTGAAAGGAATCATTAGTGCATTTCAGGATGGTTGTGTCTCACATGCTCGAATTCAGTTACATCATCACACCCTTGAGATTCATACAGGGTATTGGTCCATTCATTATTTGGTTGAAGAACTCAGTTTTCACTTGAATCTAGCACATTGGTGAGTCTATTTGTGGGACAAATACAGTCTCATGTCCCTTGTGATTTTCGGGCTGCATAGGAGACAGTGTTCAGAAGCCCTAGTGTTATGCTTCCATGTATCTCCAGTACTTAATGCTATATATTGTAGCACAGAGATTCTGACTCTCAGTCATTGAGTCCATCTAGTTATGTACACTTCCATATCCAACAGACCACCAGTTGTGATGATATTTCATTCCATGATAATGCCATTGTTCCTATGTATCAGTTCTTCATATTAGCATTGTATTCATCCTCCCATTAAGGACACCATTATGTATCATAATTTCTATATGTATTGATCGGCTCCCATGTTTTGAGCCTTGTTCCCATTATTTATTATTTTGACATTGTTACGAGCATGGGTATGTTCGCTTCGTCCATATACATGTCACACATTATATGTATCTCATCCATTTTTTAGAACCAATAAAAAAATGAAAACCACCGTAGTTCGAACAAGGAAGCTCCATTTCTCTATGGTTCTCTCTAGTCTCTCCACTATTGTCACCATTTCCCATGATCCTATGATGTCTATCAGCCATACGATGAGCTCCCGCCCTCACACATCGGGGGGGAATCTGTTAACACAAAAAAGTGTTCACCTAGCTCTCCATGGTCTAAACTATATCCATACATCATATTCCCACTATTATTTCATTCATTTTAACCTTCCCAATTGTATTTCCACTAAAAATGGTCTAAAACACCATTATTTCTTCCCATAAATGAAGGGATAGTGATAAAAAACCCCACTTTCTCCCAAAAGGGATAAAAACCCCTTAAAAATGAGAATGGGTCAAAATACCATAGATAAATACCATGGACAATAATACCATGGGTTAAAAAACTCTAAGACCACATTATAAATACATTGTGAAGGGCTCTCCCAAAACACCTTTTCATTCACTTGTGGTTACTCTATGCCATTTTTCTCTCAGACATATCACATACTTTACTGTCATTATTCCCATTGCGACGCCATTTCCCACAGTGTACATTGAGATCTCTCCATATCCACTTTGGATCCACCCCTCGTTTGACAACTTCCCGTCGAGAATACTGAAGAACCAACCCATGGAGCTGAAAAACCACTTCCGAGGACGGCTACGGTGGCCCATCTTGCAGGAAAAAGGTATTTTGTTTTTCTTTTATTCAGTAGTTAGTTTATATATTTAAAAATACCTAAAAACTATTTGTTACCATTGTTGCTATTGTTGTTTAGTTTTTGTTATTCCATTGAACTCTTCCTTATGCTCTGCACGAGCTAAGGTTGGTGCTTTTGCACGTAATAGGGGAGAAATCCCCATTACAACCTATAATTCACATTTCTTAATAAATAGAATGTTCTACATTAAATACTAAGGGGGTTAAAGGAATTAAAAAAAAAAAAACTGTTTACAAGGATGATCACATATCTACATTTGTATCATGTATTTTCCTTTTTGATATGTGCATGCACCCTCTTTCATGAAAATGATTTGAACTAATCTTTTGGTTACTCATGCCACCATTTTTACTTCATCACCTATAGTTTTTTTCTCGTTTTCTCTGTTTTTCTTTCTTTCTTGTGTTTCTTTATGCACTTGACAAGCAATATGGACATGATTTCATCAACTTGCAAATATGATAGAAATCAATAAACATGACTTATAGTCAAAATAAATCTACTTTGGAGGTTGCATTGTGAAAGAGGGATTGGAGGGGGAAGGAATTTCAGAGATCTGGGAAGGTATGCAGACTGACAGAAGTATGGTGGAGGGAAAAGGGGGACGCGCGCATGACTCCCCAACGATGGCCTCAACAGGGCTACAGATAGGGGACATTCTGATATCACTAGATCAATACCAAGATATGAAAAGACAAGTAACATAGTGAAAACTAGGTAAGTGCATTCCTAAAGCGGCCCTAATTCCTTCTATGCAAACCAATTCTTCTAAACTTAGATAACACATCCACGATATGCAAGATCATGCTCTAATTGGGAAGATTGTGGGAATGAAACCTTCACAGAAATAGCTAGACTAGTGGATAAAATATTCATAGAAACCTAAGGGGAATTATTATCTCCATTTGGGATCCAAGGGTTTCTTTACCATATCTGTTATTAACTTGGAATATAGAAACAAAATCCTGGATGGTGGTCCCTAATTCTTTTATTCATCTGTTTTATTCCTTAGACCCTGGAAGGAAACATTTTGCTCAGATAAGGAAGACATGAAAGTAGCGCTAGTCTAGATCAGGATGTACTCATTGCCACGTGAATATTGGGATTGAGAAATTATTGAGGATTTGGGGAATACTCTAGGGAAATTTATTAATATCACAGAACAAACCAGATCCCACCGATATACAAAATATGCGAGGATCTATGTTTACATGGCTCTAATTAAAGAATTACTAGAATCCATTAGAATGACATGGAAAGATGAAGACTGGTTGCAAACCGTTGATTATGAATAGATCCCATTTTGATGTAGGAGGTTCCGTGAACATGGCCACCTGTTTAGGTACTTCCCCATGAATACTACAAAACCAACTCCTAGGAAGGAGGAGCAAAATAATGAGCATGGGTTCACTCGGGTTCCTACGAGGAAGTGAGGAGGGATAAGGTAGGACAACCAGGAGGTGAACAAAAAGATTTCTATGTACAATAAATTTGTTGCACTTGAAGAGCTAACAAAGGAAACACCTGATCAACAACCATATGGAAACTAGGGGGAAAATTCCCACCAGGACACAAAGGAGAGTCATACCAATGTTATGGATGATTCTAAAGAAGCTAGACTGTATGACATTTTGGTTCGAGACACAGGGGAGGAAGCAGAGGACATGGACATAGGAGATCTAGACCTGGAGGGAATTGAGAAATCTTGCATTGATGTTGAGAAAGGGTATGTCCCACAAGAGTAAGTGGTTTTGTTAAAGGAGGCCATCATCAAGGAAAGGGAGACAATACACCAGGGATAAGTACAGGATATCACAAGGAGAATAAACAGAAGCACGAGGATCCAGGTAAAAAGAGTAGCAAAAGCATGTCGATGACTGGTAGAATCAAGTCAGTACCCTATGATTAAGGCATCTC
The DNA here is from genome assembly GCA_001517045.1 of Pseudotsuga menziesii. NCBI lineage: Eukaryota > Viridiplantae > Streptophyta > Pinopsida > Pinales > Pinaceae > Pseudotsuga > Pseudotsuga menziesii. Next base: position 102,749 of record LPNX010879504.1, on the reverse strand, counting down.
TAGGGTTGTAATATGTGTTAATGAAGATAATTTATTTGAACATTTTAGGCTTAAATAGTTCCCAAAAAACTACAATCTTAAGAAACAAGATTAAGAGGACAAATACGGGCATTGTGTTTCTTTAAGAAACTAACTGCCAATTGACTTTGATTTAGGAAATTATTAAGAAAATATGGAAAGGACGTGAAGGAATGGGAATAGATGCAAGAGGTTATGCGAGGGGAATAGGAAACGTATGGGACCCCAACAGAGTGAACGTATCAAGATTTCGAGGTAATAAAGGTTTCATCTCTACATAGTTTAAAGTAATCAGGTTCTCAGTAGAGGGATGGGTTACTGATCTGTCAGACCTCAACTTTAGTGCATTAAAAGTTTGTTGTAAAAGAATACGTTCATCAGGTTATTTAATGGAACAGTATTAACAAAAATGAGATGCAAGAAATGATAAACAGATGTGGCAAAAACAAGCACAGAATCAGAGAGTCACAAAACAGAAGTTGATAACGGAGTTCACCCCCTTCACTGGGCTACGTCTCCGGGTCCCTCTCCAATGGGTACTGATCCAATTAATCTCTTAAAATGGTACAAAATGGTTCTGGAAACAACTTCAACAACTATAAATAGAATGTTGTACAAAGTCTTTAAGACCTTTCTCTAAAAATTACAAGCAACCTTCGTAAGGCAAAGAAAGCCAAAGTATGACAGAGAATGTCGACTTCCACAGTAACATCATCGAAATCCTTTACAGCAAACTCTCCAAGCTTCACATAACTGAGAAACGATGTACTACATTCTGAACGAACTATTTTTTCTCTCCCCCCCGTAACCATCCCTGGTTCCTCTCCTTTATATCTCATCTTCGCCGTTACAAAGGAGCCAAAACGTAAAAGAAAATGCGACTGTTCACATCCTTCTTCCAAATGCCAACTCATTTATCATAACACGCTGTTTTCACATTCCCGAAACTGTTCTATTAGGATGTTCATATTCCTTTCAGCGTCATCTCAACTATGGCGGCGGATCGAATATTATAACTGCCAAGAAAAACTTCGCCAAACTGTTACAAATAAGCGGTACACCTGATGAAATATCCTGCCACATCATAATGTTTCGCATGAGGGATGTTCCCGCCATGCCAAGGATCTAACCTCCGTGATAACGTTATATGTATATAACAGAGCTATGCCAAAGCGGAACCATATGTGAACTAAACTTCCGGAAGTTTTAGTCATCTGTGCTTCCACCGTTGTGGAAGGATGACGAGCAACTAGCTCCGATGAACTCTATCTCAATCGGCTGTCATTTGGTTTTTCGAGTTGGAACGTATTGTTACTTTGGTTTCCACAGTTGCGGACGGCAGATGGCAAAGTATCCTGATTTTCACCTTGAATTTTCAAACCTCGCGTCATTGTTCACACTGCTCCGTAAGTCTTGGGTTTCCGCCATTGCGGCTGCTGAAAGCGTTATTCTTCTGATCAAGATTGTGCCCGTCACGGACTGCGATATCCTTTGTATCTCCGCCGTTGCGGCTCCCGTTCCGATATTGCTTCGATGTTGCTGAAGGAAGAAGCTCTTGTGAGCTCTGATGTTGTGGAAGGAAGAAGCTCTTGTGAGCTCCGATGTGGCGGAAGGAAATCTTCTTCTGACCTCCAATCCTGATATTTTTGCCACCCGATTTTTCAACCGCCGCTTCTTTAAACCATTGTACCATATTGGATATTTAAAGAGGAATAATCCGCCATATCAATCCTCCCCATTGGAGAGCTTTTGGACCACAAAAAGCCTAAATTATTCTGCAAGTAAGTGAGGGTACAACTCCCTCACTTTTCCAATCTCCATCCATCTTGCTTTGCTAGGATGCATTCCTTTCAGCCCCACTCGAAGGTACTCAGCATTCCCCCTTCGTGAAGTACTTACATTTCTATCAAGAATAACATCATCCTGCAACTCTCTCATATATTCAGGTGCCAAATCATCAACTGAAGGAATCTGTATGTTAATTTCCTCATCCATGATCATAGGAGGCTCATACAGTTTAAGATTCTCAACATTGATAACTGAATAGATTTGCATGTATGGAGGTAAATTCAAGCGAAAAGCATTAGTATCGATCTTTTCCAAGATCTCAAAAGGACCATACCTGATAGGCTTAATATTTTTACCTTCGCCTTTCATTCTTTCTTTGGTGATATGTAACCAAACTCGGTCACCAACCTGAAATTGATGATCAACTCGAGGCTTGTCATGCCTGGATTTGTACCTTGCCTGTCTATTCTCCAAATGTTCTTGAACTGCCTGCTATACTGTTTGGATTCTCTGGATGAACTTTAAGGCCTTGTCTGCATCATAATGTCCATCCACTACATCTTTGCCAAAAGAGAAGTCCATTGGTGTTTTTGGCAGATAACCAAAACAAGTTTCAAAAGGAGATTTCTTCATGGAAGAATGAACTGCATGATTGTAAGCATGTTGTATATACTGCAACTGCTCATCCCAAAGTTTAGGATGTTTACTACAATATCCTCTGAGTAGCTGAACCACTGTCTGGTTCACTACCTCTGTTTGCCCATCGGTCTGTGGATGAAAAGATGTACTTTTCTTAAGTTTGGTATCCATAAGCTCCCATAAAGTTGACCAGAATTTTCCCAAGAACCGGGAATATCGATCAGATACAATAGACATGGGTAGCCCAAAATGTACCCAAACATTCTGAAAGAATAAATGAGCTATTTGTTCAGCAGTGATCTGCTTGTTACATGGCATTAAGATACACATTTTGCTGAACCTATCCACAACAACATATAGGTAATCATGCCCTTTTCTAGACATAGGTAGTCCTCCTACAAAGTCCATAGAAATACTTTCCCAAGGATGAGAAGAAACTGGAAGAGGAGTGTACAAACCCAATTTCCTATTGCTAGGCTTACTTGTTGCACACATAACACAACCTCTTATATATTCAGCTACAATTTCTTGCATCTGAGGCCAAGAACAGTGATTCTACAATACAGACAATGTTTTACTTACTCCAAAATGTCCTGCAATTAATGAACTATGTGCTTCTCGAATCACATGCACTCTCTCTTTCTCTGGAATACAAATTTTACCGAGATGATACAAGAGCTGATTATGCACATAATAGTTCTCTTCATGTTTACCATGTATTAGTGATGCATATACTTCCTTAAAATCTTTATCTTCTGCATACTGTTCAATATAACTTTCATGTGTTAATGACCTGTTTTGAAGAATGATTGAAGAATTTGTAGGTGGCCTTGATAACATGTCTGCTACCTTATTATGAATTCCCTTTTTGTATTTGATCACAAGATGAAACTGTTGTAAGAATCCCATCCATCTTAAATGCCTACTTTGTTGTATTTTAGTTTGAGATTGTAAATATTGAAGTGGCTGATGATCAGTATGTATGACTGTCTCTTTTCCCATGATATAATGTTTCCACTTCTTCACACTCTGTACTAAATCATACAATTCTTTGTCATAGGTCGGATAGTTACTTACCGCAGTAGAGAATGTTTTTGAATGGTAACAAACTAGCTTTCTCCCTTGCATCAAAACTGCTCCCATGGCAAACCCACTGGCATCGGTTTCGATCTCAAATGGCTGCTGCAAATCTGGCAATGTCAGAACTGGTGCGGTGCCAATTCTTTCCTTCAAAGTGTCAAAGGCTCTCTGATGCTTGCCTCCCCACTGGAAAATCTCTTTAACGCTTGTCAATGCATGTAAAGGCGCAGCAATGGAGGAAAACCCATAAATGAATTTCCTCCAATACTGAACCGCACCCAGAAAACTTCTGATTTCAGTAACAGTGTTAGGCCGTGGCCAGTTTACAATAACAACAACCTTGGCTGGGTCCACTCGCAAGTGGCCCATATATACTAAAGAAGTTTTAGCAAATTCACATTTAGACATTTTTACATAAAGCTTTTCCTTTCTTAGTACATCTAAAACTTTCTTCACATGTGCAATGTGCTCTTCCCAAGTTTTTCTAAACACGAGGATATCATCTAGATACACAATTACAAAATTATCAATGAATGAACGAAAGACATCATTCATGACCCGCATGAAAGTAGTAGGTGCGTTACAGAGCCCAAAAGGCATCACAAGCCATTCATACAAACCCTGTTTTGTTTTAAAAGCTATTTTCCAAGCATCATGCTCAACAACACAGATTTGATGATACCCACTACACAGATCCAATTTTGTAAAGTAAGTTGCAAGTTTCAACTGATCAAGCAAATCATCAATGCGAGGAAGAGGATATCTGTTTTTAATGGTCATTTTGTTAAGGGCCCTGTAGTCGATACACATCCTCCACGACCCATCCTTCTTTGGGACCAAGACTATAGGAGAGCCGCAAGGAGAAGTACTAGGCCGGATGACCCCCTTCTCAATTAGCTCCTGAACCTGCTTCTTGATCTCCTCATTCTGCATTACAGACATCCGGTACATGGCTATGTTCGAGAGTGGCACATCCTGCTGCAAATGTATCTCATGCTGAATCTCTCTCTTCGGTGGTAACCCCTTCGGATCTTGAAACAAATCATCATACTCCGAAATGATGTCAATCAGTTCAGATTTATGCTTAGGGTCACATTCTTCAAAAGATTTAGAGACTTCATCATTTTTCATCTTAACCATCATCATTAGAAAATTCTTACTAGCATTTACCAACCTCTTCATTTGTCCTACAGAGACTATTGCTATATTGGTTTTTATCTTATGTGCTCGTACAATATATTCCATACCTTCTTTAAAAAGATGATGCTTATTCTGCTCTCTATAAAAGACTGCTTTCCGGTCATACAAATATGGACTCCCAAGTACAATTCCACAAATGTCGAGTGGTACTACATCCAATTCTATCTCATCCCTAAACTTTTCAGTAATTGCAAATTTTAATACACATTTCCTTGTAACTTGCAATCATGTATCATTAGTAACCCAACCTAGAGGATAGGGATTTTCATGAGGCACAGTAACTAAATGCAATTTCTTAACCACTTCTTCTGATATCAGATTTACTTGTGAACCACTATCAAACAATGTATCAATATTTGTGTGATTTGTAATGACACGAACATGAAACAATGCACTTCTATCTTTATCATTTTTCTTAGAAGTAGATGGCAGACTTGTACTTGCACTAGAACTTGATTGTGCACCAATGGGAAGTGAGATACTTTTATCCTTACCTTGGATTCCGACAGCTGTAACCTTTGTTTCATCACCTGAGTCGGATCCCAAGTCTTGAATAACTGCTACAGTAGCTTTTGCTTTTCCGTTATCTTTGTTTACTCTGTACTTCTTTGGCCTTAACTCCGGATTAATTTTCCAACACTTAGAGACATCATGTCCCTTCTGACAATGCGAACACGTAGGATTTTCACCCTCTTTCTTAACAGTAGCCATCTTCTTTTTCCCCTTATCTTTACCTTTCGATTTGTTGTCAAATTTAGATGATTTCTTCACAAAATTATCATTAGCATGCTTACCCCTGGCTTCTAAATGGGTAGCTTGAACACATACATCATCCAAATTACTGGGATTAAACATTAACAAAGTATGCTTCAAATAAGAATGCATGCCACCAATGTACTTAAGAAGAGTTTCCTGTGTATCTAATGAAACATTCAATGCAATAGCCCTCTTTCTGAATTCATGAGTATAATCTTGAATGCTTTGTTCTTTAGCTTGTTTAAACATTTGCCAATCCATGGTGAATTGTTGAATATGACCTAAAGGATAAAATTGTTTCCTTAATACTTCAATGAATTCATTCCAAACTGAAATAATTTTACCATTCTTTCGAAGATCTTTCTGAATTTTTCTCTCCCACCAAGTAAGAGCCATTCCACTCATTCTCAAAGTGGCCAATTGAATCCTGGAAGGGTCATCATTAATGCCCTGCACCCTGCAATATACTTCAAGCTTCTTGATCCAATTGTCTAATTTTTCAGCATCTACATCTCCATTATAAATAGGTAATTCAAATTTTACATCCAATTTGAAATAAGGCATATTAGGACTTGCATTATTTGAATGAGAAGTATGAGAAGAAGAGAAAGTTTGATTAGTGTCAGGAGGATCACCATCACCTCCTACTCCTTTACCCTTTTCTTCCTTTTTCACTTCTGCATCTCTAGATGAAGATCCTTCTTCTTTCTTCTTCCTTTCTGTTCGCTCATCGAGTAGAATTTCCATCATGGCTTTCATGCTCATAAAAGCCTCCAGAAACTCAGTTTCAGAAATAACAGGTTTTTCCCGTTCGGTATGTCCTTCTTCTTCCCCTCGTGGAGAAGACATGGTTCTTGAGAATGTTCTCTTGGAGCCAATATCAGGAACTCCTTCAACTAATTCTCCTTCACCACGCTTTAACCTGAGCCTAGTAAGCATTCACAAATTTGCACAAACAGCCAACCAACTCTCAGTACCATAATATGATCTGTCGGACCTCAAATTTAGTGCATTGAAAGTTTGTTGTAAAAGAATACGTTCAACAGGTTATTTAATGGAACAGCATTAACAGAAATGAAATGTAAGAAATGATAAATAGATGTGGGAAAAACAAGCACAGAATCAGAGATTCACAAAACATAAGTTGATAACGGAGTTCACCCCCTTCACTGGGCTACATCTTCGGGTCCCTCTCCAATGGGTACCGATCCAATTAATCTCTTAAAATGGTACAAAATGGTTCTGGAAACAACTTTAGCAACTGTAAACAGAATGTTGTACAAAGTCTTTAAGACCTTTCTCTGAAAATTACAAGCAACCTTCGTAAGGCAAAGAAAGCCAAAGTATGTCAGAGAATGTCGACTTCCACAGTAACAACACTGGAACCCTTTATAGCAAACTCTCCAAGCTTCTATAACAGAGAAATGATGTGCTGCGCTCTGAACGAATTGTTTTTTTCTCCCCCCCTGGAACCATCCCTGGTTCCTCTCCTTTATATCTCATTCTCGCCATTACAAAGTAGCCAAAACGTAAAAGAAAATGCGACTATTCACATCCTCCTGCCAAATGTCAACTCATTTATCATAAATAGATGATTTAAATCTACTCTAACTTTAGCAGCTTTCACGGATTATTTTAGTTAGTGTTATAATTATCCTTTCGTTTCTAGAATTATTTTCTATATATTTAAAATATCTAGGAATATTACTGTAATCTTAGGTCACACAGACAATTGTCAGTTTGAAGTATAAGAAGTGTACTAATTACTAATTGCAATATAATTACATTCACTTAGTAATTAAACAAATCAAGCATATTTTTAACACTGTAAAATGTATTTTTTTAGCCAATGGTTTTCTAGTTGTGATTTCTATTATACAAGTTAAAATTCAAACTGTTTTAGTTAAATATCGAACACTGAAGTTCCATTGTTCAGTCAAAAGATTGTTTGGATTAGTATTATATTATTTATTGTAATATACAAACTAATTTAAAATACCTAACAAACTAAGCTGTATATAACCATAAATACTTCTATTATTTTAAACTGTAAACTATTTTGTTTTAAAACCCTAAGCTGTTAGGGTAATATTTTCCTCTTTGTTCCAGAATCTATCAGAATTAAAGATAATTCTAATTACCCAAATTTCTTAGTAAAAACAAAAATAAGAACCTAGGTTAACCTTCCACAGTATTTCTATGTTAAAGAAATTTTCCATAACTGTTTGTTAAAGGGCTTAACCCAATCCTTATCCTTAAATCAAAATTACAACAAGTATTGTAAACACTCTTATAAACTCTAAACACACAGTGTGCCCAAATTATTTTACAAAGGTAAATAAGTAATAACCAATATTTTCTTAAACGGCCTTAAGCTCTGACCTTTTAGAAGCAAATTATTTTCTAAACAAATTCTTCATTATCATCAAAGAACACAACCTACAGTCGTCACACGATTCGTCTCTTAAAACCAAAATACCTTAATTATATTTTTACCTTATCCATGAACAAAACTGCAGAAGTCGAGCAATTTTAGAAGACAAAGTTTCTTTTAATGCTTACAATCTAAACAAAACGACTCTTTTTACCAACCCTAGGATAATTACAGTTTTATAAAATAAATTACAAACTCTTGCTAAACAGAGATCTATTTAAGAGTTGTAAGCTCTATATCATAGCTAACTAATATTTAAGGTCTGGGATGACAATTTTATTACCCTAAATCATCTTAGTTACCCAAACCGTAACTCTTTTACAAAAAAAAACCCAAGGGTTATAATTAACTTTGGCCATACGACCTCCTCCTCCATCTATAAATAGAACATACTATTATTTATTACAGTAAAATGAAAACCATGACAAGCAGGTAAACGACCGTAAGCACCAGTGGTTTCTTCACTGCAAATCAACAATTAAAGGCACCCCCAAGGTGAGAACTAAGGCTTACTGAGCCTGTTTAGCACCTGCCCTTTCACATTCTTGGTAAACACTTTCACTCATCGACAGTGGGTGCTAACAAAACCCTTCACCTGTAGTCAAGCTTTATGTGTTAAAACTTTTAGAACTAATCTTTAGAAAAAGATTTAAATCATTGCTGAGAAGGGGTTTCGAGACTTACCATTTTTTTTTACATAGAACTCGTTGAAAATGGTGTGGAAAATATAGTATTCAACTTGTGAGTACTACAATCAAGCTCAAGGAAACATAATGGCGTTTGAGCCAACTGTGAACCACTAAATTCTTTGAGCATACAAGAGAACCATGAATTTAGTGTTAAGATCATGATGTTAGTAGAGAACCAGAGCCTCAAACTTCTCAAAATGCCACAACGATTAGGTTATAGACCCGAAAATGCCAAAGGCCTGTCGGTCACTCCTTCCAGGCCAAAAGAGATAAAACGATAAAATGAAGTTGAACAACAGTTAGGGTAACTATTTTTGGTTTTGTGCTTTAAGTTGACACCAAAACCCTTCCATGAAAGAATATATTCCACATAGACTCCACTAAATCTTCATTTTATATGCTTTGATATAGTTGTGGGCCTGCATTTCATGGATTAAATAATATCATTGCTACGTTTATAATAAAACAATTTTTAATGTGTTGCATAGGATATAAAGGATAATTATACTTAGTTTAACTTAGCTGTTAGAAAATGAAATCATGTCTAGGGTTATTTGTATGACAGGCTTGTTAGAATAGTAGAGTCAAGCTAAACTAGTTAACCTATCTAAGAAACCAACAACATATCATAAAAGATAAGAACAGGAAAAGAAAAGGACAAGAGAACACCGATATACGTGGTTCACCCTAATGGGTTACATGTATGGGAAGGTAGTCTTATATTATCTCCAGAATGTCTTCTCCAATCTTATAAGAGAGCAAAGCACAAATACCCCAAAGAATATAGATGATGTACAATAGTGTCACAATAATACCACTACTACATCAAGAATACATGATATGTAGAGACTCACTTGACCCTATTATATACTAAGAGATGAGAAGGAATCACTCTCACATATTGCATGTGAGATAATATAATTCTCCAAAATAACATTTCTTAATACAATACCATGGACAAATACTCTACACAAGTAAATAAAACACCATATAACTATGGGTTAAATGTATTACTCTTTTACATAAGATTGTAGACAAATTTCGACATAATACAAAGACATTATCACCTTCCAAGGAATATAATATATTCCAACACTCCCCCTTAATAATTACTGGGAGAAGGGTCCACACTAACACTAAGGAAGGAAGGATTCATTATTGCTCCCCCTTGATGAAAACTTCCCGCATTCCAAGCAAGGAACAAAGATGCACAAATTTCGCCTCGGTGAAGGATTTGGTGAAGATATCTGCTGCCTGTTGCTCGGTAGGACAATACTGAAGAGAAAGAATACCATCTGCCACAAGTTCACGAATGTAATGAGTGTCAAGGTCGATATGATTTGTCTTGGAGTGATATACCAGATTATAAGCAAGCGGGATTGCACCCTGACTGTCACATTTCAACACAATGGACAATTTCGGAGGCAGAACAAGCTCTGTAAGAACATGCCATAACCAAACTGCTTCTTTAGCTGCTTCTTTGGCTTCTCTATATTCTACTTCACATGAAGATAAAGAAAGAGTATTCACATTATTGCTCGACCAAGAAATCAGACCTGAACCAAGTTGAAATACATAACCTGCAGTGGACCGTCGATCAGAACTGTCACCTGCCCAATCATAATTTTTGTAACCAGAGAGTGAAACTGTAGTACTGATCGAATAAAAAAATTGTAATGTCCCCTGTAAATATCTCAGAATCCTCTTGGCTACATGCCAATGAATTTCATGAGGTTGTTGCATGAACCGAGAAACCAAACTGACGGCAAAAGAGAGATTTGGTTGGTTTAGAGTTAAATATATCAAACTTCCTACAAGCTGGCAATAAAGAGTAGCATCAACAAGTGGTGTGGTACACTAAACAGTTAACTTTACACAAGACTGAAATGGTGTAGTATTAGATTTACAATCACTCATATGGAAACGAGCCAATATGTCTATAGCATAATTCAACTAAGAGAGAAACATACCATATACCATATGCCAGATTTGAAGACCCAACAAATAATTCAATAAACCAAGGTCTGTCATTTCAAACTGTTTTTCAATATCACTTTTTATATTTTGAATTAATGTAAGCTGGTTGCTTGTGATGATTAGATCATATACATATAAAACAACAATGAGAATATTAGTACCAAAGTTCTTGACATACAGATTTGGATCAAATATACAACGCTTAAAACCATTCTTCAAAAAATATGCATCAATTTTATCATACCAAGTCCTAGGTGCTTGTTTGAGACCATATAAAGACTTGTGTAATTTACATACTAAATTTGATGATTCAGCATTAATAAAACTAGGAGTTTGTTGCATGTAAATTTCTTCATTAAGATCAACATTTAAAAAAGCACTTTTAACATCCATTTGGTGTATTTCCCATTTATAAGATGAAGCAATAGATAAAATGGTTCTTATTGTATTCATTTTAGCAACAAGAGAAAAAGTTTCATTATAATATATACCTTCAATTTGATTAAAACCTTTTGCAACTAATCTAGCTTTATACTTTTCAATCTATCCTTCTACAATGAAATTAGTTTTATAAACCCATTTACAACCAACTAAATTCTTACCAACATGAAGAGGAACAAGAGACCAAGTCTTGTTCTTCATAAGAGACTCATACTCAGCAGTCATAACTTGTTCCCATTGAGGTTTACCTTGAGATTGAGCATAAGAGGTAGGATCATCTATGGCAAAAAATTTGGTCATAAGGGAAAAGTTAGATCTAGTTCTACAAGGGTCGGAAGGGTTACCAACCTCACTACCTACAGATTCAAGAGTTTTTCGGGCCCAAATAGGAAGGTTAGAGGAAACAGAAGTTTCTTGAGCTTCAGTACATTCAGGTGGAATAATTGAAGAAGAGGGTGAACTAGGATCAACAACAGGAACATAACTGGAAGAAGAAACCAAGATAGGAGTAATCGGAGACAATGGGATATTCAGTGTAACATGAGGTTTGACAGACTCAGGTGGTGAAGATACTTCAGCAAAGTGAACATCCATTCGGATGATAACACTCTAAGTAGAGGTATCAAATAACATGTAAGCCTTAGAATCCTCAGAATAACCAATGAATATACATTTGTGAGATTTGGGATCTAACTTTTTCCGTTTATCATTAGGAATATGAGCCCAACATTCATAACCAAACACCTTAAAGTTACTAAGATTGGGTTTTCGACCATTCCATTTTTCCTTGGGGGTAACATGCTTAACGGATTTTGTAGGAACTTGATTTAAAATAAAGTTTGCACAACTTAAAGCTTCATCCCAAATTTTTTTATGTAATCTTTTAGAATAAAGCATACATCTAGCCATTTCAACTAAAGTTATGTTTTTCCTTTCAACAACACCATTTTGTTGAGGTGTGTAAGGTACATTCTTTTGGTGTTGAATACCATGTTTGGATAAAAAAGATTCAAATTAATTCTTAACAAATTCCCCCCCCCATTATCTGATCTTAAAGTCTTAATATTCTTACCATACTCATTTTCAACCAAAGATTTAAAAATTTGAAATATTGAAAAAACTTCACTTTTATTTTTCAAGAAATAAACCCATGATTTTCTACTAAAGTCATCAATAAAAGTAAGAAAATAGACTGTACGAGATAAAAAGGAAACTTCAAGAGGACCACAAATGTCACTATGAATTAATTGCAAAGTTTATTTAGCACGCCAAGATTTACCTTTCTCAAACATTTCTCTATGATGTTTGCCAAGAACACAACCTTCACAAACACCGTTAGTAGAAGAAATATGAGGCAAGCCATGTACCATTTTAGTTAACAATTGCATTTTACCATAATTCAAATGACCTAATATTTCATTCCATAATTTAATTTGTTCATTAGTGTGGGAAACATAGGAATTAAAAGGTTGTCTTTTAGTTGAGTTAAAACCAGCAAATTTATATAGACCAGCAATATGATCAACAAGACCAGAAGAAACTACTTTGAAATTTTGATTGATATTTTTAAGAACATATTTGTCAGGCCATGCTTCAAATTTAAACCCTTTTTGACAAGCATGATAAGTAGAAAGTAAGCTAACGGGCATGTGTTCAACATGAAAAACATCTTCCAACTGACCATTAGTAACACTAACATTACCAGAGCCAATTACGGAAAGTTTTTTACCATCACCTATAGAAACTTTCTGAGATATGTGTTTACGATTATCATAAGAAGTAAATAAAGAATCATCACCAGTCATATGTTTAGATGCACTAGAATCCATTATCCATTCCATGTTAGAAGAATAATTATTAGGTAAAACATCATATGCACATAAAGCTACTTGAGAGTCATGAGAAGTTTTCTTTTTAGCTTTAGCCATTAAACATTTTTCTTTAAAAAAATTATTTTCAGGATGGTTAGTTTTACCACAATGTTTACAAGGATCATATACTTTCTTATGTTTACTATTTCCATTAGAAGCATGAGAAGCATGTCCATAATTAGTATTAGAAGGATTAGAACCTTTAGCATTATTAAAACTTTTCTTATGATGCTTATTAAGTGCATTTAGAGCTTTATTAGGTGTGAGTTGTATTGAAACAATTAACCTTTCTTGCTCATTAATTAATCCTTACAAAAATAATCAAAAGTTTTTTTCATAGTACTTTGAGACAATTCTAGAGCTCTATTCCTAGTTTGGATGAACATATCAAAACAAGACGGAATTTTACTTTCTACAAGAATAATAAGAGCAATGTCAGTTTTCTTGTAATCTTTACCACAACTATTTAATTTCCCATTTAAAGTTTTCAATTCAACAAGATATAACTCAAATCTTTCAAATTCAGCAGGTTCGAGGTCAAATATATTCTTTTCAAGATAATATGCAGAAACATCATCAAATTTATCAAATAAAGAGGAAAGAATTTGCCATACCTGAATCGGGTTGTCTTTTGCTTTAATACTTACCTGAAGACTATCTGCAATAGTTTGACCAATGAGCCCCCTTGCTTGATCACTTTTAGCTTCCCATATAACCAAATCATCAGCAGCAGTAGGTGTCTTGTGTTCACCATTAACTAGCCTCCAAATATTCTTACTCCTGAGAACATCAATCATCTTTCTCTTCTGGGAAAGATAGTTAGAACCAACTAATTCAGGAACATAAGCTACTTCGGAAGTCATAATGAGTGAAATTTTGTCAAGAAATAAAAAACCCTAATACTGAAAAATGACACAAAAATAGTGAAGAACATGAAAACAGTTACACTTTACTGCTCTGAATCTACAAAATCATCGTTCGAAACATAGTAAAGAAAAGAGGAGAAACTTTCACTTACAACCCTGTGAAAAAACAAATGTGCCCAGAAAATCCCATTCTTCTGTTCTGGTCGCGTAGGTGGATTCATAATGGCAATTCCAATTCCAAAAACAGGTTATAATAAAAAATATGGTAAGAAATGACCAATTTACAGCCCTTTTTATAACTATCATTTTTATTACCGAAAGGAAACCCAGAAATGCCCAGTTTTCTGTTCTGGTCACATTGGGTGGATCCAGAATGGTTGTTCCAATTCCAAAAACTGGTTATAATAAAAAAAGCTGTAAAAAATGACCAAGTTACAGCCCTTTTGTATAATTGTTTTTTTTATAATCGGAAGAAAGATCTCCTTGAGGAGAGCCCTAGAATCATTTAGATCTACAGAAAAAACATCAAGAAACCCTTGAAAAAATTCTGCAAAAATATTACACAACAAGTTAGGGTTAGGGTAAAAAAAAATCCAGAAATATGCCCAGATCTGAAGAGAAGCCTAATGGCTACTAGAGAGAAGGAAAATCTACAACAAAATGACAATGCCCAAATGATAATCGGTATTGATTGAAATCTATAGAAGGTACTAGATCATAGCAACCTGCTCTAATACCATGTTAGAATAGTAGATTCAAGCTAAACTAGTTAACATATCTAAGCAACCAACAACATATCATAAAATATAAGAACACTAAAGAAAAGGACAAGAGAACACCGATATACGTGGTTAACCCTAATGGGTTACATCCATGGGAAGGTAGTCTTCTATTATCTCCAGAATGTCTTCTCAAATATTACAAGAGAGCAAAGCACAAATACCCCAAAGAATATAGATGATGTACAATGGTGTCACAATAGTAACACTAATACATCAAGAATACATGATATGTAGAGACTCACTTGACCCTATTATATACTAAGAGATGAGGAGGAATTACTCTCACATATTGCATGTGGGATAATATAATTATCCAAAATAACATCTCTTAATACAATACCATGGACAAATACTCTACACAAGTAAATACAACACCATATAACTATGGGTTAAATGTATTACTCTTTTACATAAGATTGTATACAACTTCCGACATAATACGAAGACATTATTACCTTCCAAGGAATATAATATATTCCAACAATACTTTGTATAATCACTTAAGATAGTATATATTTTATGATATGCATTATCTAATTGTATCACCTGCATTGCAAATATACTCGGATAGTATGGGTGTTATGCATCAATTGAATAATTGCATAGACTAGATTTGTTTAGTTACAATTCAATATATGACTATTAAACACAAATAACAATGATAATGATAGACCTTAGGAAGTTCTAGGTTTTAACAAGAATAAATTTCATAGTGAAAAAAATACATGGAAAGTAATAGGGTCCAAGTACCTTCAAACAACTAAGAGCATGTTGCTATTTTTAATTTCCATAGAACTTAAAAAATAGAAATGCACCTAGCAACTCTAATCTGCTAGAAAGATAAATATTCTTGGTCAGGGAACTGGGAATTTATTACATTTTGATGGTATAAACTGAAAAATAAGTTTAGGACCTTCTTTCCTAACTTACTCCTTTTTTTAGCCTTCCGAACTTTAATTTTTTTTTTACACCTCGTAACTTGGAAGTAAAATTTTACCTGCAAGGACCTGTAAAAGCATCAAATGTGCATTAGCTTGAGAAAGCTAAGTAAGCCTCAGGCCAACCTCAAGCCCCTTCAGTAAGACAAGAAAACAACTATCAAAATTATGCACATGCTATAAACTAAACAATCGATCTGAATTCATTAAGTCTCTAACTTTTTAACTTTCAAAACTGAAAGAAATCAAGAATAGGATGAATGTTGTTGTTAGCAAATGTATTTTAAATTAGCAAGTAATTTGGTAGTCTCTAATTTCAGTTAGTCAAGAATATTAACTGATAATTTTCTCTTATTTTCATATCTTGAAATCTATCTAAAGATAGTTGTTAAACTAACATTGCTAGGCTAAGACTTAGCATTAAATTTCACACAGAATTTTTTTAAAATTTTTGTGATTTTTGGGGTGTTACATATTGTGTCAACCAAGGGGGTACCCAGATATTTGGATGGACAGGAGATCTTATGGAAATCCAATTTATGACAAATATTTCGTCTAGTGATCCGAGGGGTGTTAAAGGAAAAGACCTGTGATTTTTGGTCATTGGATTCCAAGCCCAAAGCTTTACCAAAATTGGATAAACAATCCTTGAGATTCCTGGCTTCTTGGACTGAGGGATATCCTATCAACATGGTTCCATCCACAAACAGTTTATTAGTTTAGGTATCCACCCTCGTGTGAACTATGATTCCCCTTAGATCATTATTGTCCTGAATTGCAATAATTGGACTTCCCAACCCTTCTGCCATAAGAATGAAGAGGAAAGTGGATAAAGGATATCCTTGTCTTATACCCCTCATTGGTTTGATGATACCCGATGGAACCCCATTCACAAGAATGGAGAAAAAAGCAGAGGAAAGTAAATCCATTACCCACTCAATCCACTCTTCCTGGAATCCAAAGGCTACTAACATTTTCCTCATGAATTTTCAGTTAATTTTGTCATAGTATTTAGCTATGTAGATCTTCATCATCTTTCCAGGGATTTTCTTAGTTCTTACTAGATGAATCACTTCATGGACCAAGATAATTCCATATTTTATTTGTTGACCCTCAACAAACCTTGATTGTTCTATAGAGATAATGGAAGGCATGAGGGGTTTGAGTCCGTTCGCAATGACCTTAGTTATGATCTTATAAATTACATTACATAGACTTATTGGTCTAAATTTTTCTGGAGAGCTATCCCATTCATAGTTTGGGATAAGAGTGAGGAATGTTTCACTAAAATTTTGCAAGATATTCCTTTCCACCATAGATTCCTCTACTCTTTTCCATACCTCATGCTTACTGATGTCCCATAGGTGGTGGAAGAAGTTCACTTTGAATTCATCTAGGCCCGAGGCCTTGCCATATGTCATTTGGAAGAGTGCCTCCTCCACCTCAAGGAGAGAAATAGGATTTATTAGCAACTCATTTTTTTCCTGGGTTATGAGAGAATGGATGTGCCATATTATTTGCTAAATGTCCCTGTTTCTATCATTTCTTGATTTATTCATTATTTCCTTGAAGTGTTATTTCAAGGTTGTTTCAATTTCCTCCCTCGTTTCCACCCTCTCCCCTCTGAAATTATTAATTGATAGGATTTTGTTGTGTGATCTATCCTGGAGGACTGATCTCTAGAATAATATTGTATTTATCTCCCCCTGTTTGAGCCATATGATTCTCGATTTTTGGCGCTAAAGGATTTCTTCTTGTCCTTACCTCTCCTCAATTTTTGAGAGACTGGTCTCTTCCATCTGCAGATTAGTTGTATAGTTGTTATTCATCCCTGTGGTATGGATCTCCAGCAGCCTGGTTGCTAGTATTTTCTTATCCACAAATATGTTCCCAAACTCCTCCTTGTTCCTTTTATTTACCCTTTCCTTCATCCCTTTTAACTTCTATTGGAACTTCTACATGCTTTGACATTTTCTTGCTCTTAGTTCCTCCCACCAAGTCTTGACCTTCTCTGTGAAATACAGATGACCTAGCCTAAATTTTTCAAACCTAAATGGTTTTTTGAATTGTGATCCTAATATACTCCACTATAATTCCACTGGTTAGTGATTAGATCATCCCTGGAAGAATCATTGAGTGGATTTCACTACCCAAGTCCATTATTGACTCTGAAACAAGGAATCTAACCAGACAATAAGCTATGTATCTGTCCCCCTTCCTCTTGTTGTTCCAGGTGAACCAACCTTCCCCCAGGGTGATGTCTACCAATAATAACTCTTTAATAGTGTCTTTGAAAAATATCACACTTTTCTTCCAATTGACGCCTTCCTCCTTTCTTCTCGTCCAAAGAGGTTATGAGATTAAAATCCCCCCTAGGACCCACTGTCTCCCCTTTGTCTCTTCATGGATTTTTCAAAGGGTATTGATAAAATTCCTTTTTTTACCCACATTATGAGGCCCATAAACATTTGTAACTGATCCAGCGGATTATTCCTCTTTAAAGATCCAATATGGTACAATGGTTTAAAGAAGCGGCGGATGAAAAATCGGGCGGAAAATATATAAGGATCGGAGGTCGGAAGAAGATTTCCTTCCACCACATCGAAGCTCGCAAGAGCTTCTTCCTTCCGTAACATTGAAGCTCACAAGAGCTTCTTCCTTCCGCAACATCGGAGCTCACAAGAGCTTCTTCCTTCCGCAACATCGAAGCGATATCGGAACGGGAGCCGCAACGACGGAGATACAAAGGATATCACAGTCCACAACAAGCACAATCTTGATTGAAAGAATAACGCTTTCGGCAGCCGCAATGGTGGAAGCCCAAGACTTACGAAGTGGCATGAACAACGACCCGAGGTTTGAAAAGTCAAGGCGAAAGTCGGGAGACTTTGCCATTTGCCGTCCGCAACTGCGGAAACCAAAGTAATAATACGTTCCAACTCAAAAAACCAAATGACAGCTGATTGAGACAGAGTTCATCGGAGCTAGTTGCTCGTCATCCTTCCGCAACGGCAGAAGCACAGATGACTAAAAATTCTGGAATTTTAGTTCACACATGGTTCCGCTTTGGCACAACTCTGTTATATACATATAACGTTATCACGGAGGTCAGATCCTTGGCATGGCGGGAACATCCCTGATGTGGAACATTATGATGTGGCAGGATATTTCATCAGGTGTACCGCTTATTTGTAACAGTTTGGCGAAGTTTTTCTTGGCAGTTATAATATTCGATCCGCCGCCATAGTTGAGATGACGCTGAAAGGCATATGAACAACCTGATACAACGGTTTCAGGAATGTGAAAACAACCTTTAAATCATTCTTATTTACCTTTTAAAACAAACCTGCTATACTAGAGTACTTCATCTTATGATGAGTGGAAAAATATAGCAAGGGATTTATTTCATTAACTAATCTTATCTAATTCTAGGTTCAGTTATCTAGATAAACCTTAAACCAATAAAATTCTTTGAAATAAAAATAGATTTACACAGTCTAATTGCAGAAAGAATTTAAACAGTAATAATAGAAAATCTAATCACAACTACTTTCATTCCCACACTTTTACTTGCATAAAGATAAATAAAATAACACATTGGAACCTGATAACTTGTAAAGGAAACAAACAGCCCAAGGAGACCATTCCACCCAACCTTTTCCTGAAGATAGCTCCACATCTTGTCTTAGTACCCCCGAGCCTGTTCACTGATCGACCAGGTTGAAAGCACTATGTGAATAATGGGATTACATACCCCTGCAACTCCACAGAAGTACTCAACAACAGTACTTCTTCCCTTAGTAGTAAAGAACTCAGCTAACAAGCTGCACTAGTTCTGAAAAACCGTCTTAATCACTCAAAACCACTTCTGTCTTTCTCCTCATTGAATCTCTTGTGCACAATTCTCAACTTAAGATTTTTCACAAGGTAATGATTGAATAGCCTCCTGCTGAATTCGACGGGTAAATATATGCATGCCTAGGTATTTTGGTCAGTTTTTCACTTAATGAGCCACTTTCTCTTGTTCCACGTTCTTGGGGTACATGACGACAAAATTAGGGAAGTTGCCCCTTGCAACAACTAGAAGTGGTTGAGGATGCTTCCATGTGTCAGTTTTTTCTCACCCCAGTCTATTCTACCTAGTGGGCCAATGGAAACTCATTCAACAGCCTCCGTAGGCTATTTGTCTTATGTTTTATTTATTAACTAATAAAATATTCAACATAATTAATTACAATCATCCTTGACCCCAATTGGTCAATAATCATAAACATTACAATAAAAATAAAATATAATGTCTTCTTAAACATAAAATGCTATTGCAACTGGGGTACATGACACAATAGCTAAAAGTTGATCATGGATGGAGCTGTTGGATAGCATGAAAAATAGTTTGACCAACTGGACCTTGAGGCCCCTCAAATTTGAGAGCAGATTGGTTTTGGTAAAATTAGTCTTACAGGAAATGCCAACTTATTTATTCTCTACCTTGGCGGCTCCGAAAGCAATATTGAGAGACATGAGGAATATACAGCGGGAATTTTTATGGAGTGAAGCAAATGACCAGTGAAAATGGGCCCTTGTAAAATGGGAAACATTATACACGCCAATGAATCATGAGGGATTAATTATTCGAGATCCTGAACATGCAAATTTAATGAGTGGGGCCACGATTTGATGGCAATGGGTTACCCACAATCAAGAACCTTAGGTGATGGTTCGACATATCAAGTTTGCAAAGGAATGGGATAAACAAAATCTCATTCATTTTTCAGAAGAAACCTTCATGGTCTCACATATGGAAAACAACCTAGCAATGAAGGAAGTTGATCCAGGATAATAGCTTCTGGGATGTTAGGAATGGGAGAAAATATTGAGTATGGGAGGAATCATGGAGACAAATGCCCTTGCTAGGCCAAGGAAAGGAAATTCAACAGCTCATTAGAGAATGTATTACTCAAGGAATTACAAGGGTCAAGGACATTTGGGTGAGATGGGAGGATGACCAGGTTTTTCAGGCCTGGGAAGACAGGGACTCGTGGGAATGAAGTGGTCCAGGAGAAGAAGTGGACTGACTGGAAGAAGCTCTCAACAAAAGAAAAATTATAATACACTAAGGAGAAGACAAGTTTAGGTGAGGGTATCTCCCAAAATTTTCATTCACCATGAAGGAGGCCCATGACTTATGGACAAGAATCGATAACTAACCAGTATAACAAAAGTGGCATAAATTGTGGAAAAAGAGTTTATGGCGTAAAATTTTGATCTTTAACTGTCTAGTCATGAGAAAACACATTTTAACAGGATACACTTAAAAAAAAGAGGAATGATAGGCCCTTATAGATGTTTCTTGTGTGAGAATGAACAAGAAACAATGAGTCATCTCCTGGATGCTTATCCGTTTGTTACCAGCATCTAGTATCAATGTTCTATGAAGTTCAGAAGATATTACTGTGTCAGGAAAAACATTGAATGAACACTCACGGAATGGTCCAACAACCATTTCCAGAACCTAATCTTGAACCGATTATGGGAAATATTTCCTCATTTTGTGCTTTGGGAGATATGGAGGGAACAAAACTCTAGTACTTTTCAAGGAAAATCTTTGACCTTAGGTAAAATGTGGAATACTCTAAGGAACAATATGCTTGATCAATAAAGATGAATTCCTGGGACAACTTTGACTGGGTGGTGACAGACTCAGAGTCCTCCATCCTGAAGGCTTAGGGACTCCCAGGACCCATGCAGTATGGTGACAACCAACATGGCACAAGAAGAACTAGAGAAAGTGAATATACATGGATAGCCAGCCCCTAGGGTTTTTTCAAGCTTAAGTTTGATAGCTCATCATAAGGAAACCCATACCCAACAGGTTATGGGTGTATCATCAGATACCACAGGGGGAGCATGCTTGATTTCAAGAGAGGATTCACTGAGTGGGAAACAAACAATGCGATAGAGATAGAAGGTCTTCTACAGGGAATTGAAATGAAAAAGGATAATTGATGGACCCCTTTAATCATGGAAGGATAATCCCAGGTGGTAATCCAAACAGAAACCAAAATCCTTTAGGGGTCCCCAAGTGCAAATCTAACACACTCATGGAGGTTGGAAGGAAGGTTGGAAAGGCGTATGTATATTGTATACCCAAGGATTGAGTTACGCTTTAACCATGCTATAAGACTAGGAAATATGGTGGTAGACAGGTTGGTGAGCCTTGGGATGAAAACCCACAAAGTAATTAAATCCAAGGGCTGGCATGAGGTTATGGATACGATGGTTGAGGAAATTTGTATCAACCTCATGCACCAAGATATGATGAGTAGTCTTCAGATAAGAGGGGAAGGAAACTAGGGGGCCCAGATCATCACACATAGATAAAGTTTTATATTCGAGGGGAGGGTGACATCAGGATAAGGGCATGCTGGTTTTAAATTCACATAAGCTCATGACTGGTGCACCATCTTTTTGATCGGTGGGAATACGTGCAGAAGTTAATGAAAAAACTGGAGGATCTAAGTGACTGAATGGGATATATTTTCTTCGGGATACAGAGCAGGAGAGGGACACCATGGTATGTATTTCTATAATCATGGTTTAGAAAAGGAAGTTTCTATTTAGGGATATGCATGGTGGTGAAAAAAATAACAATAGAAAAAGTCATATGTGCATTGTCTTCACTATTATCGTTAGTAAAGGGACGTTGGGGACCTGAAAAATGTATTCTTACCAATTAAGGAGCACATAAGAAAGTATGGATGAATGAAAAGGAAAGGGGAAGCATTCCTTAGTACAAGAGGAGGAAAGTGGGAGGGATTCCTGTAATGCCCCATATTAACGTTAATTAAAGTTCATTAGTAAATACTTTTATTAAACTAAACTTATACCATATTAATGTTAAATTAAAGTTTATTAGTAAAAACTTTTATTAAATTAAAACTAATTATTTTACCGTCTTTACAATTTGCGTAAAACATTAAAATTGGTAATGTATGACATTTTGACACGTACAAGTCAAGATAAATTCATAACACATGTCAAATCCATCTAAACTACACTACCCATGATATAATAAAATAAACTAATTTAAGAAGGAAGGCGGTGGGGAAAGAGGTATAAGGAGGAGGAAGGAAGTATTTTGGTGGGGGCAGAGAAGATTGGATTTCAGGGGGAAATTGGACTCTGCATGAGGAGAAGGGAGAGGAAAAATACTTGAGGAGGGGGACAACTCAAGGAGGGGAATATCTGTAAATAACTCAGAAGATAAAGAATGGAGAGGAAGCTGCTCTCGGTATTATTGGTTTGTGGGCTCGGGGGATAGGAAACCCATGGGTTTCCTAGGGCCAGCACATGATGAGAGCTGGTCGGCAGGGTGGCACATCATGTTGTTAATCAAGGCTCGGTTGGTTGTACGGAAAGCTTGGAGAGGAAGGAGCCTACAAGTCTACAGCAAAATCTTGGATTTACTACGACCGCTGGCCCCAGGTATTTCAATTCCAGATAAGTATATTTTAAATTTATGTATGGTATTATTGTCTAGTTTACAAAAATAAAATTTATGAAGTTTTTTCAAACCTGTAGAGCTCCTATTTCTACGTTAATATGTTTAGGGTTCATGATTGTACATTCATGTGTTTACAAAACTAATAGTACAGACCTAGATATAACTTGTAATATGATTTAAATTGTCTTGATAGAGAACATCAGAGAGAGAGAGGGGCAGAGTGCTCTACCGGTTAGGTAGAGCACTGTAGAATGGTATCAGAGCCCTAGGTTCTAAAACTGGAACCTAAAGGGGCCCTCTAGGATAAAAATAATCAAAACTAAAATTTTACATAAGCACTACTGCATGACCTTTACCAGTCAAATCGCTAATCTCATGCTCCCTTTGCTCGTCTCTTTAGCTAGAACTTGAATTGCTTATTTTTTTGATAGAACGTGAGGATATTCATTGCCTCCTGGTTGCATAAACTCCGACTGTATCCTTCTAGGACCATTTCTTTCTGAATCCCCCACTCTAGTATCTCCTTGCAAAATCATCAACTTCTCCTGTTTCACATAGAATCCTATAATGTTAAAAATTCCAAATCCTAAGAGCATTAACCCGGTTAAGAGAGCACAAGTGTCTTCCTGCACATGAAAAATTATGTAATAAAGGAAAACATAAAATAATAAATTAAACTTGTGCAAAATTATATAATAAAGGAAAACATAAAATAATAAATTAAACTTTTGGCTTGTATAGCCATTTCTCTGCTGTGCATCAATGGCCACATGTTCATAGAGTGCTAAACAAACTTGTGTGTTGTATAAATTGTTCACTGCTAGACCTCCAAGGACGCATATGTTCATCATGCACCATCAGCCATGATTGTTAAATGCAGGTGGTACAGATCACTGAGGAATTATACTTAGAAGGATAGTATTAACTGCTCGATCTCCAGCTAATAGGTAGGTATCAATATACTGAGTCTCGATCTATAACTGGCTGGCACTGGGTTAGCTAAATTATATGGATTAATGGCAATATATAATGCATGAAGACAGGTCTACCACTCATTTATGAAAATGAATATATATATATTTATTGCTTGATGAGCGTATATAATGCATGAAGGCACTTTGGCTAATACAGCATGAAAGACAGGAAGGAAGCAATTTTCCTTTCCCAAAAGGCACTTAGTTATCTAGTGCACCGGTCCTATCCATCCTGAATACAGGCAGGAAATTGAATGTCATAAAATCCTTGATGTATGCTAAACCAGCTCTTGTGCTTCCTAGTGATCTAGTTCCCATTTGAGAGAAATAAACTAGTTTTAGCCAACTGGAGCTTTGACTGGCAGCGAGGGGAAGGATTTAGGTTAAAGGTTTTTCTTTTCAGGGACTCTATTCATATCGTTGGGCATAGCAGAATCAGATTTATTTTCCATGGATTGGAAGCAAGAAGCAAAGAAAGCACCCTAATCCGAATCACGGTAGCAAGGGCGAGCAAGCAAAACCTATTTTTTTTGTTTGTTGTTGTTTCGCTTTGGCTAGCGAATAAGTGATTCTTACCTATATGCGGAGTTACCAAGAGCTCTGTGTCGTGGTTAGGCATGGAAAATCCAGCAAGATGACGCCCTTCCCTTTCACTAATGCTGCATAAAGAAATGCTTGGCTCTCAATATAAGTCCGGTCGATGGCTCTCAATATAAGTCTGGTAGATGTGCCCCAACCCTATGAAAATCCGTGATAATTGCATAATAATATATAAAAAAAAAGGTCCCCATGTTCACAACAGAACAGATATCTGTTCCCCATGTTACCAATTGCTGCCATAGATCAAAGCCAGCAGGAACGATTGAGCAGCCAGTAAGTGCATTGATTTCTATTGATCAACCAGCGAATGAGTCGAGCACTCCCTGGATTGTTATATCTAGCTCTTTATGGTATGGACCAGCTAAAAAAAAGAAAAAAAAAGGAGAATTGTTACATATAGCTCTTCACGGATCGAAACCCTAATCATTAAGCCCTAACTCGTCAGTATTTATTATCTGCATCTATTTCTAACCTGTTTTAAAGAAAAAGCCATCATCCTAACAGATCTTAAAGGACATTATCAATATATGGATGGAAGAGATCATAGTTCATACATGGTAGTGCCGAGAAGCGGGGTGAGGAAGAAGACATTCAAACACGGAGAAACCACTTATCTCAAACATATGAAGACTATTAACAAGTCTGGAAGTTCATGGACAGAAATACACTGAAAGAAATTGATAACAAAGGACGAGTAATTCGGAAACTCATCCTTTAATTCCTAGAATGCCCCTTTAAGAGAATGTTAGCAAGAATCTGTACAGGTAAACCTCTACAGCGATATCGAACTTGGTAAATGAAATTAAACCATTAATACCTAACCAGTCTGCACGCGGTGGAACATTTATGCCAACGACCTTCGGCTTCTAACCTTCTGCGGCTAATTTACAAATCATTTGATGCCCATCCCTGAAAAAAAAAATGAGAGAAGAGGTCGGCGTCAACACCGACACCAGGTTAAATAAACTATAAACATATTTTTTCATGGTAGAGTTATTCATGCCATCTGTGCGACGTGCAAATCTATGGTGCATGCAGGTGCACATACCCCGAGTGTGTGGGAGGGGGCATGTAAAGGCATACAAGTGGCGTAGCCTTTAGGTCCTTTTCAGAAAACATAAAACGTGGAAGCAGCTAAATAATTTTTTTTATATATTACTTATTTATTGAAAAGAAAAACAACACTTTTTTCGACAGATTAATATTTTTTTTTAAAGCTACTATTACCCTGGTCTGTACCGTGGCAGGGTACTATTCTACCACTAGACCACTGGTGCTGACCTTTCTCTATCCATTTGGGATGGCCAAATCATCATCGAATTGGTGCAGATGTTCCGGGTGCTTATTTTCTGGTTTTTTTTGAGATTTCTTTTCTTACATAATTAATAACGAGTAGAAAATGAGTCTAGTTATCTTTCCTAACAGCTAAGAACTTGTATAAAATGAGTGTAATTTTGTAGTATGAGTTTATATTTCTTTCATAATATCCAATAATTTGCAGAAAACTAGTGTCATTATATATTCCGAGTTTCCATATCTTTCATAATATTTAATAACTTGTCGAAAAGGAGAGTAATTTTGTATTTCTTTCATACTATCTAATAACTTATGGAATTTTGTCTTCAGAGTTTCTATTTCATTAGTAATATTTCATACTTTGTGGAAAATGAGAGTAATTTGGAATTTCTGTTTCTTTCTTACTATTAAGATCTTGTGCTAAATGGTTCTTGTTATGGAGGGTTCAGTAAATATATTTTTTGAACTTTTTTATTTTTATTTTTTTTCCAGTATTTAAATTAACTTGTTTTCTGAAAATGAATATGGGAGATGCTTGGTATGCATAACATGAGTGTGTCTT
Organism: Pseudotsuga menziesii; assembly: GCA_001517045.1. NCBI lineage: Eukaryota > Viridiplantae > Streptophyta > Pinopsida > Pinales > Pinaceae > Pseudotsuga > Pseudotsuga menziesii. The sequence continues at coordinate 76,334 of LPNX010879504.1, read as the reverse complement.
TTTGGATGCGGGTTCAAATGCTTCTATGCATGAACTTGATGTTGGGAATATGATTCAATATTACAGCATCAGAGAATCCAAAGTTTTCCTACATGAAACAAAATATCTCAAAGTGATCCAGAAGCAATTCCACAAACAGACCACAATCTGGATTCTTCATCTAGACTAAGTTCCCATTCTTAGGTTTGATTATCATTTGCAGGTACCAATAATGCATGAACTAAATTGAAGAATGATCATGAGATAGCATACAATTTATTTAAAAAATTAAAATTCATAAAACCTCTGAACATAAATTCTTAGTTATGCAGGGGACTCCCTATAATAAGTTACCACATATAGACATACTAGTATAAAACATAACTGCACGGTCTATCATTCTTCCACAAAAGAAAACTATTATTCATGCTTCAGTCACATGGGAAACATTTGAAATTTCTCATAACAAATGTATTTTTATCCCCATGCTAGTACATTTCCCGTGATATGTTTAGCACAGAGAGGCCTTAGGCACTCGCTAGGGATATCGTACATACTGTATTTACCAGTCATCTTTGCTTGTATCCGTGACCACCTCACCGATGCAAGAAGAACCCATTAGCGATTGTCTTGGCACTATGTTCTCTCTCCATCTACCTACTAAACAGAAGAAATAAAACTGGAGGATCAACCAAAGTGGATTGGATTGTATCTGTCATCCAACTATCTATTCTCTGAGCTGAAAATGGAGAACATAGCTGGCTGGCAGCGATTTACAACAGATATTTTCCCGCCTGCTAGTCCAACTTCATCTGATAGGATTGGTTCCTGCAAACTTGCGCAGTAGATTGGTCATATCTGCAAACTTGCGCAGTAGATTGGTCATATCTTCATAGGAAGAACTTTTGCGTTTCAAAAAAAAAAGGGTAAGATGCTTCCATTAAAGTTTACTGTGATTAAAGCTTTATTTTGCAAGGGTTGTGAGTTCAGTTCGAAAGCAACTAGGTCAATTAATTAAGAAGTAGAGATGCTCTACCCGTTAGGCAGGGCACTACAGAATCATTTTCCTTAAGGGGGCGAGCGAGCTAAGAGTCTTTTAAAATAGAGCCCTTGAACCTGCCCGTAATGAATCCAGCCAGTTTTATGAGATATAGTACAAAGTTGAAAATAAAAGCCTCACTCGTTGGGTGCGTTGTCCTCCTGCACGTAGACCTACTCCAGCCTGTTAAAAATATATCCAAGGCAGTGTCAAACAGCTAGTTTTATAAAACTATCTATATCTGAAGGTCTAAGGGCTTTTTGATTAAGCATTATAATACGAGCTTTATATTTCAATATCCCAAGTGATTCAATTGGCTCTCCAGTTTTTCCAAGTAGGGGTAATATTTGTTAAAATCCTTCCTTCCTGTCCAGAGCTTTTCTGAGGACCTGACCATACCTGACGAGACATGACTTCTTCGTAGCATACCTCAGATTATCGACAATAATACCTGTCAAGCTGACCAGACGAACCATTCTTTATCTAAGACCATAAGCAGCGAGTGTAACCTGCCCGTTAGCCTCAAGGGTTCTGTAGTTTCAATATTTATAAAAAAAAACAAAAAAAAACGATATGAACGGGTTCAGACCGGCCTTGGGGCGCCAAGTTTTATTCGTTGGGCGGGTTCTGTCTGTCTTCGTTGGGTTATTCTTGGTTCTCCAGTGTCGGAAGCATATGATCTATCTGCTGGTTCTCGAACTCTGAAATTGATTTAGTAAAATAGCTTATTTCCAGCATTATTATTATTTCCAGCATTATTATACACGACTAGCAGCCCCATCGGCATAACTAGCTATTAAAAATAATCTGCTACCTAGGGAAGGGTAGGTTTATGTGGAAATAATTTTACTACTTTTGAATCACTAGGGTTGTGGGCCAATTTCTCACTCACGGTGTTTGGCCTGTGTGATTTGTCCACTTTTAACTATATATTTACTTAGATTCCGAGATTTATTCATTTTTTCAGTTCTCTGTGATTTCATGTTAAATTTTACACGTAGAATCAGAGATTTAATTTATTTTCGGTACTGACAGAAAATTCTGCTGCTATATTAAAAGGGTTTGTCAATCCGGCCCAGAAGAAATTGGAAAAAGAAACTTCAATTTATTTGTTCTTTCAGTATTGTGAGATTTAATATAGAATACAATAAAGTATTTCTAAGATTTCTGAGATGAAGCGTTACAGTTTTGATCTTTAAAAATTGTACTTTACAATATATTTAAATTTTGATTATATTAAAAAAAAAAAAACTTTTGTAATAAGATTGTTTACTTTATTTTCAAAAGAACAGATTAATGGAATATGCCCACGCCAAATGTGTAAAGTAATCACATAATCACAACGAAAACATGAGCCTCCCTACTTATACTACCCACTGGAGATTACAGCCTTCTTCGGGACACTCGATCCATTTATTACTTAGATCCTGTTTAGCTTTGTTGGAAGGATTTAGTGCATCTTACTACTCCTTAAGCAGGAAGCCACACTATATATATAAATAGATGCAGTATATAGTAGTATATATATATATAATATATATTGATGGTGGAGATGCGGGGTATATATATATATATATATATATATAAAGTTGGATTACATGATTATTTGTACTTTTATCTTTATAGTGTTTGTGGTGTGAAGATTCTCCCGTTTTGTTATCTTTGTGGTATGATTAGAAAAGGATTGAATCTATAACTCCCCCCATTGTTACTTCATGTAATAAATATGCCATGTATAGGTCCACTACGTCTTCTAAGCAATAAAAATCTTACATTTTGAGGAGACTCACTCTAAGGGGTCTTTTTTATATCACATCGAATTATTTAGAGATTATATAAGATTACAGGGTTCAAGGTTCTTCCCATGTTTTCTAAATTGGATATACAAATTCATATGATGTTCTCAAGAAGGTTAAGGTCCTATCGCACCTATGATAGAATCCCTCTGAAGATGAGATGAATATACAAATGTTGGAGAAAGGATATGATGATGTATAGATGAGCCCAAGGGGTTAGCATTGTTTAGCATACCATGAAGCTAATAGGTTATGGTAGGGTGAAGGTTATAACTTTATTTGGTGTGAAAGTAATAATGGGCTCGAATAAAGGTATAATGAGTGAACCTATACTCGATGAGCATAAAAAATATTATAAATTAACACATTAAGATATTAAGAGGTAAGACCTAATAAATAGATTAAATAGATGAGAAACAATAAACGTGAAAGACAAGGTGTAGAGAAGAAGTTTTATAAGGAATGCTATGTCTATATAAATAAAATATTTAGGGTTGCTAATATTGAGCGATAGGTGTGCTAATGGAGTCTCGTAATTAAAAAGGGATTGTAAAGG